>CAXIIO010000671.1:17500-29500 GCA_964028335.1 Altica lythri | reverse complement strand
GAAAACGGTTGATTTTTTTTACATATTTGTATTCTACGTACTGTTTTAAGTTACGTATGTGTCTAGTTTTTTTTTTTATATATGTATATATATAAATTCTACATACTTTTTTAAACATTACGATTTAATGAAAGTATTGAAAACGGTTGATTTTTTTTACATATTTGTATTCTACGTACTGTTTTAAGTTACGTATGTGTCTAGTTTTTTTTTATATATGTATATATATAAATTCTACATACTTTTTTAAACATTACGATTTAATGAAAGTATTGAAAACAGTTTTATTTTTTTTACATATTTGTATTCTACGTACTGTTTTAAGTTACGTTTTATATATATATATATATATATTATATATATATATATATATATATATATATATAAACATATATCCTGGGCTTAGAACGACTCAAACACAATGAGTCTGTTTCGCCAACGTTGCGACGCTGGTTGCTAGCCGAAAACATATTGGCACAGCTGGCCGAAAGCACAAAATGGCGATAGAACTCCTGTGTGAGCGTTCGTTGTTTTTGTGTTTCTTGACACATCTTTCCCAAACATCCTTTGCTCCCAAGTATAAATATATATAAATTGAACATACTTTTTTAAACAACAATTCTCAAAATTACTAGAGAAATAATCAAAAACGGCCATTTTTTGTGGTTTTCTATGTACTTTTTTATTTTACTTTTTCATCGACTTTTTTAAATAAACAAAATTTAAAATGCAAAGTTTTTCAGTTAACCGATCTAAAATGTATGAAATGTAACTTCTTGTTACATCCTAGTTGTGCTAAATACTTAAAAAAATACTAGCTGACCCGGCCACGCGTTGCTGTGGCTAAGGTTTTTGTTATACTATTACATTGTAGTAAACTATTTAAGAGGAACAGTAGGAGAAAATCAGTCATGAGGACCACAATGCTTTTTTACATAGATGCCATTTGTAAAAAAATATGGTGACCTCTATGACAGATTTTTTACTACCGTAAACCCTTAATACAATAAAATTATTATTTACGAATGAAGACGGAAACGTTAAAGCTGGTATAAAAATTTACTGGATTGGGATTTGAATGGGAACGATTTTAAACGCGATTAATTCAAATTTTCGTACAATTGATATTAATCAAAAATCAATACAAACGAATTTTATTATTTATATCTGTACCCGGTGCACGTTGCTACGCCAACAACTAAAATAAATTTAAGAAAAATAAAAGATAAGAAGAGATAGAGAAGGAAAGAAAGCTTATAGTTTTTTTTTCTTATCGCACCAAAAATATATCTTTCGAACTTATATTTATACGAATTCGTATAGATATCTACTAATCAGTATTGAATTTAATACATGGAAGCGCCATCTGGTAGTAACTTCCATTAATACGAATATCATATTCATCTTACCCATTAAAAATAGATCATCATACTGATTTTCATGACAATCGGTTGAACGGGTCGGAGTTGCTACTCTGCAGCCCCACCTGATGGCGAGTGGCATCAATGAGCATATCATACAAACCTTCTCCGTGGTAAAATACATATAGATACCAATTTTCATGACAATCGGTTGAACGGGGCAGAAGTTGCTACTTTGCAGCGCCACCTGGTGGCGAGTGGCATCAATGAGCATATCATATAAACGTTCTCCGTGGAAAAAAAATATATATACCAATTTTCATAATAATCGGTACAGTAGTTTTTGAGTTCATCGATTTCATACATACAAACATCCTTTTATATATATGTATATATATATATATATATATATATATATATAGAATATTTGTACCTTGTTATTTAGTTTTTTAGGTAATTTAGTTTTATAATTATTATAGAGTAAAACTTGTAAAAAAGGAAAATCCGTAAATAAATTAATAAATAAATAAAATTTATACATTCCATAAATTAAAACTATGGGTGTGATGTCACAGGTTAATTTAAGGTTTATTTAATTAAGTGACCACGTTTCCGAACAAACGATGCTCTTTCAATATAGTCTATGGCTGTGAATGACATTGACATTCGTTACGCGCGTTTTTTAAAATATGCAAAATTAAATGTCTATTTTTCAATATTTCTGAGAGATTTTCTTAATATTTTCTTCCGTAAGAACCTTCTCCTAATAATAACAAATACAACAAAAAAAGAATTAGTAAAATCGGTCCAGTCATTCACGCGTGATGCCATGACCAAGGAAAACGGGTTTCATTTTTATATATATGGATTGAAATGGCGAGTGATTTAACCATAAATTGCCGTGGTAGTTTTTCGAACAGAAAGACCATCAAACTTATATTTTTTTTGGATTGAGAAAGCGTCTTTTCATTATCCAATTCGTTTTGGTTTGTTGTAAAATTTGTTCATAACATAACAACATCCTTCATCATCGTTGTCGTTGTAAGACAATGAAAATTGGACCTTACAGGTGTATTTCGCAGACGACTTTTAATTTGTAAAATTAATTTTAGATTGCTCAATAATTTTAACAATTACAAACATTAAAAAAACTGCTATACAAAGTCAAGTAAATGCAATTTTTAATTGCACACTATTAAGTAACTTTCCATCGTCCCAAAATATGTTACAAAACACTATTTTAACGCCAAATATATAGCAACATTTGCGTGGCTATTTTACAATTATTGTACTATCGTAAAATAAACGCAGAAACGTAAATCCGCTTCCTGGTTTATCAGTGCTTTCTAATAGACTCTGTACATGACACGATTACTAGTATTACTTTAAACTTCTCATCATGCCATACTGTGTGGTTGTATTATTGTATTGTATACACTGACTTTGTCAAAAGTGTTAAGGTGTATGAAGATTCTACCAAAAAAATATTATAGTTTCTTTGCCATTTTCCTTACGATATAGTCATGATGTGTGACAACAGTTAAATTGTTATCTACTATGAAGTCTAGGTATTTAAACTTCGTTTTAAATTCAATTGTGCATGACCTATCTACTATCACATATTTAACTTGTGAAAGTACAAAGAATTTTATTAAAAATATTTCTATATTGTTAATAAAACGAAATATCTATACCACTGCTTTTGTGTTTAATACTTAGAAGCAGTGTTTATAAATAAAGTGTAGTTTAAGGTAGATAGCTGTTTTGTAGAATTTTATGTTTTTACTTGCTGTGAAAATACGTAGAAATTTGTTGAAAATATATTTATATGGTAAATTAAACGAAATGTGTATGCTACTGTTTCTGCTGTCAATTCTATAAAACGGTAGCAGTAAGTAAAGTGTACTTTTTCACATATTTGTAACTTGTGAAAGTACAGAGAATTTTATTGAAAATATTTTAATATTGTTAATAAAACCAAATATGTAGAATTTTAAGTTTTAACTTGTGAAAGTATGTAGAATTTTTCTAAAATTATATTTATATGCTAAATCAGAGAAAAATATATTTTTATTAAATTAAACGAAATATATATGCTACTGTTTCTGCTGTCGATTCTAAAAAACGGTAGTAGTAAATAAAATGTACTTTTTTACATATTTAACTTGTGAAAGTACGGAGAATTTTATTGAAAATATTTTGATGTTGTTAATAAAACTAAATATCTATACAACTGCTTTTGCTTTTAATATTAAGAAGCAGTGCTAGTAAATAAAGTGTAGTTTTAAGCTAGATAGCTGTTTTGTAGAATTTCATGTTTTTACTTGTTGTGAAAGTACGTAGAAATTTTTTGAAATTTTATTAATATTGAAAAGTAAATGAAATATTTATGCTTCTGCTTCTGTTTCCGATTCCAAGAAACAATGCTAGTGAAAAAATTTAGGTTTAAGCTTCGAAAGCTGTTTTGTAGAATTTTAAGTTTTAACTTGTGAAAGTATGTAGAATTTTTCTGGAATTATATTTATATGGTAAATCAGAGAAAAATATATTTTTATGTCGTAAATTAAACGAAATATATATGCTACTGATTCTGATTTTGAGTTTGAAAAACGGTGGTAGTAAATAAAATGTACTTTTTTACATATTTAACTTGTGAAAGTACAGAGAATTTTATTGAAAATATTTTTATATTGTTAATATAAACTAAATATCTATACAACTGCTTTTGCTTTTAATATTAAGAAGCAGTGCTAGTAAATAAAGTGTAGTTTTAAGCTAGATAGCTGTTTTGTAGAATTTCATGTTTTTACTTGTTGTGAAAGTACGTAGAAATTTTTTGAAATTTTATTAATATTGAAAAGTAAATGAAATATTTATGCTTCTGCTTCTGTTTCCGATTCCAAGAAACAATGCTAGTGAAAAAATGTAGGTTTAAGCTTCGAAAACTGTTTTGTAGAATTTTAAGTTTTAACTTGTGAAAGTATGTAGAATTTTTCTAAAATTATATTTATATGCTAAATCAGAGAAAAATATATTTTTATTAAATTAAACGAAATATATATGCTACTGTTTCTGCTGTCGATTCTAAAAAACGGTAGTAGTAAATAAAATGTACTTTTTTACATATTTAACTTGTGAAAGTACGGAGAATTTTATTGAAAATATTTTGATGTTGTTAATAAAACTAAATATCTATACAACTGCTTTTGCTTTTAATATTAAGAAGCAGTGCTAGTAAATAAAATGTAGTTTTAAGCTAGATAGCTGTTTTGTAGAATTTCATGTTTTTACTTGTTGTGAAAGTACGTAGAAATTTTTTGAAATTTTATTAATATTGAAAAGTAAATGAAATATTTATGCTTCTGCTTCTGTTTCCGATTCCAAGAAACAATGCTAGTGAAAAAATGTAGGTTTAAGCTTCGAAAGCTGTTTTGTAGAATTTTAAGTTTTAACTTGTGAAAGTATGTAGAATTTTTCTGGAATTATATTTATATGGTAAATCAGAGAAAAATATATTTTTATGTCGTAAATTAAACGAAATATATATGCTACTGATTCTGCTTTTGAGTTTGAAAAACGGTGGTAGTAAATAAAATGTACTTTTTTACATATTTAACTTGTGAAAGTACAGAGAATTTTATTGAAAATATTTTTATATTGTTAATATAAACTAAATATCTATACAACTGCTTTTGCTTTCAATATTAAGAAGCAGTGCTAGTAAATAAAGTGTAGTTTTAAGGTAGATAGCTGTTTTGTAGAATTTCATGTTTTTACTTGTTGTGAAAGTACGTAGAAATTTTTTGAAATTTTATTAATATTGAAAAGTAAATGAAATATTTATGCTTCTGCTTCTGTTTCCGATTCCAAGAAACAATGCTAGTGAAAAAATGTAGGTTTAAGCTTCGAAAGCTGTTTTGTAGAATTTTAAGTTTTAACTTGTGAAAGTATGTAGAATTTTTCTGGAATTATATTTATATGGTAAATCAGAGAAAAATATATTTTTATGTCGTAAATTAAACGAAATATATATGCTACTGATTCTGATTTTGAGTTTGAAAAACGGTGGTAGTAAATAAAATGTACTTTTTTACATATTTAACTTGTGAAAGTACAGAGAATTTTATTGAAAATATTTTTATATTGTTAATATAAACTAAATATCTATACAACTGCTTTTGCTTTTAATATTAAGAAGCAGTGCTAGTAAATAAAGTGTAGTTTTAAGCTAGATAGCTGTTTTGTAGAATTTCATGTTTTTACTTGTTGTGAAAGTACGTAGAAATTTTTTGAAATTTTATTAATATTGAAAAGTAAATGAAATATTTATGCTTCTGCTTCTGTTTCCGATTCCAAGAAACAATGCTAGTGAAAAAATGTAGGTTTAAGCTTCGAAAGCTGTTTTGTAGAATTTTAAGTTTTAACTTGTGAAAGTATGTAGAATTTTTCTGGAATTATATTTATATGGTAAATCAGAGAAAAATATATTTTTATGTCGTAAATTAAACGAAATATATATGCTACTGATTCTGCTTTTGAGTTTGAAAAACGGTGGTAGTAAATAAAATGTACTTTTTTACATATTTAACTTGTGAAAGTACAGAGAATTTTATTGAAAATATTTTTATATTGTTAATATAAACTAAATATCTATACAACTGCTTTTGCTTTCAATATTAAGAAGCAGTGCTAGTAAATAAAGTGTAGTTTTAAGGTAGATAGCTGTTTTGTAGAATTTCATGTTTTTACTTGTTGTGAAAGTACGTAGAAATTTTTTGAAATTTTATTAATATTGAAAAGTAAATGAAATATTTATGCTTCTGCTTCTGTTTCCGATTCCAAGAAACAATGCTAGTGAAAAAATGTAGGTTTAAGCTTCGAAAGCTGTTTTGTAGAATTTTAAGTTTTAACTTGTGAAAGTATGTAGAATTTTTCTGGAATTATATTTATATGGTAAATCAGAGAAAAATATATTTTTATGTCGTAAATTAAACGAAATATATATGCTACTGATTCTGCTTTTGAGTTTGAAAAACGGTGGTAGTAAATAAAATGTACTTTTTTACATATTTAACTTGTGAAAGTACAGAGAATTTTATTGAAAATATTTTTATATTGTTAATATAAACTAAATATCTATACAACTGCTTTTGCTTTCAATATTAAGAAGCAGTGCTAGTAAATAAAGTGTAGTTTTAAGGTAGATAGCTGTTTTGTAGAATTTCATGTTTTTACTTGTTGTGATAGTACGTAGAAATTTTATTAATATTGAAAAGTAAATGAAATATTTATGCTTTTGCTTCTGTTTCCGATTCCAAGAAACAGTGCTAGTAAAAAAATGTAGGTTTAAGCTTCGAAAACTGTTTTGTAGAATTTTAGGTTTTAACTTGTGAAAGTATGTAGAATTTTTCTAAAATTATATTTATATGCTAAATCAGAGAAAAATATATTTTTATTAAATTAAACGAAATATATATGCTACTGTTTCTGCTGTCGATTCTAAAAAACGGTAGTAGTAAATAAAGTATACTTTTTTAAATGTTTAATTTGTGAAAGTACGTGGAATATTTTTGAAAGCACATGATATAATGGTCAACGAATAATAGTTTTTATATCTTGTTAATTTAATATTAAGATAAACCAATTTAATAACTGAATTAATTGTGTTAACGTATTTTAGTAAGAAATGATTGAATTATTATTGTAGTTAAATTTTACAAGTTATTTCTCAGTAATATGTAAAAATAATTTTTTTTAAATATATTTTTTTGTAAATATCACTTAATTGTGCCAACATAACAACTTAAGTTTTAATAAAATTTTATGAAATTTTATAATGTAATCTTTATTTTCATTAGAATGTTATATAGATTACGTAATGATTAAATTTATTGGACGAATATTAAATTATATAAAGTATTAAACCATAAATTTAAACTACATATACTAAATAACGTAAAGCGCTATAATAACAATTGCCCAGTTATGTAAAAAGACGACTCGACAAATACTCGATCTAAAAGTCTGGTGTTGTCCAAGTTTGATCTTTTTGCATTGTGGTTGAGATTTATATTATATATTTTATTTTCTAACATTTCTATCTTCAAAAATGTTGGTAGTAATTGTTAAGAAATATAAAATTATGTATATATAAAACCACAATTATTTTTTGTATCGTAAGATACAGATCACACAGCGAGATCGCGGATTTTGCAAGGCGTTTACACGTTTGGCGATCCACATGCGATCAAACTAATAAAATTTGATTTCAATCAAATTTTTCATTTTTTGCGACAACTCTCTTCTGTCCGAGCGGGAATTTCTATTCGTAACGATTCTTTCGAGTACACCGTGTCGCTTTATATCTAGCGAAGGGTCGAGAGAATGTTCGAAATTTTTTGCCGGTAGGCGTTTATATAAAACATGACAAAGTAGTTACATTTAAAACTAGCTCTCTGTTATGTAATATATTGTCTGTCCGGTTTTTATATGTAATATAAGAGATAATACAAATACGATTGTCTTGTCTTCTATAAATATCATATATACCTTATCTCCTATTAAGCGTGGCGTGCGAAAAGTTTAACTTTTCATGTACGCAAAATTCAACACGCACTAGGAAAAGAATATGATAGAGATTTGACACATCGGTCTTTTGTTTCTCTTGAATTGCAAATTTGTAATACTAGAGGAGACTGATAATCTCTGTTATTCTTTTTCGAATGACGGAACAACAGCTCCCTGGTTGATCCTGCCAGTAGTCATATGCTTGTCTCAAAGATTAAGCCATGCATGTCTCAGTACAAGCCAAATTAAGGTGAAACCGCGAAAGGCTCATTAAATCAGTTATGGTTCCTTAGATCGTACCCACATTTACTTGGATAACTGTGGTAATTCTAGAGCTAATACATGCAAACAGAGCTCCGACCGGAGACGGAAGGAGCGCTTTTATTAGATCAAAACCAATCGGTGGCGAGCTTGCTCGACATCGTAATACTTGGTGACTCTGAATAACTTTACGCTGATCGCACGGTCTCGCACCGGCGACGCATCTTTCAAATGTCTGCCTTATCAACTGTCGATGGTAGGTTCTGCGCCTACCATGGTTGTAACGGGTAACGGGGAATCAGGGTTCGATTCCGGAGAGGGAGCCTGAGAAACGGCTACCACATCCAAGGAAGGCAGCAGGCGCGCAAATTACCCACTCCCGGCACGGGGAGGTAGTGACGAAAAATAACGATACGGGACTCATCCGAGGCCCCGTAATCGGAATGAGTACACTCTAAACCCTTTAACGAGGATCAATTGGAGGGCAAGTCTGGTGCCAGCAGCCGCGGTAATTCCAGCTCCAATAGCGTATATTAAAGTTGTTGCGGTTAAAAAGCTCGTAGTCGAATCTGTGTCCCGCGTCGCTGGTTCATCGTACGCGGTGTCAACTGGCGTGTCGCGGGACGTCCTGCCGGTGGGCTTAGCTCGCAAGGGCGGCCCAACTCAATCCCGCCGCGGTGCTCTTCACTGAGTGTCGAGGTGGGCCGGCACGTTTACTTTGAACAAATTAGAGTGCTTAAAGCAGGCTAAAACTTCGCCTGAATACTGTGTGCATGGAATAATGGAATAGGACCTCGGTTCTATTTTGTTGGTTTTCGGAACCCCGAGGTAATGATTAATAGGAACGGATGGGGGCATTCGTATTGCGACGTTAGAGGTGAAATTCTTGGATCGTCGCAAGACGGACAGAAGCGAAAGCATTTGCCAAAAACGCTTTCATTGATCAAGAACGAAAGTTAGAGGTTCGAAGGCGATCAGATACCGCCCTAGTTCTAACCATAAACGATGCCAGCTAGCGATCCGCCGACGTTCCTCCGATGACTCGGCGGGCAGCTTCCGGGAAACCAAAGCTTTTGGGTTCCGGGGGAAGTATGGTTGCAAAGCTGAAACTTAAAGGAATTGACGGAAGGGCACCACCAGGAGTGGAGCCTGCGGCTTAATTTGACTCAACACGGGAAACCTCACCAGGCCCGGACACCGGAAGGATTGACAGATTGAGAGCTCTTTCTTGATTCGGTGGGTGGTGGTGCATGGCCGTTCTTAGTTGGTGGAGCGATTTGTCTGGTTAATTCCGATAACGAACGAGACTCTAGCCTGCTAACTAGGCGTATTTCGACATCCCAAAGGCCCGCCGGTGATGGGTTTCGGCCCCCACTGCGCGCGGTTTTTACTGTCGGCGTACAAACAATTCTTCTTAGAGGGACAGGCGGCTTCTAGCCGCACGAGATTGAGCAATAACAGGTCTGTGATGCCCTTAGATGTTCTGGGCCGCACGCGCGCTACACTGAAGGAATCAGCGTGTCCTCCCTGGCCGAGCGGCCCGGGTAACCCGCTGAACCTCCTTCGTGCTAGGGATTGGGGCTTGCAATTGTTCCCCATGAACGAGGAATTCCCAGTAAGCGCGAGTCATAAGCTCGCGTTGATTACGTCCCTGCCCTTTGTACACACCGCCCGTCGCTACTACCGATTGAATGATTTAGTGAGGTCTTCGGACTGAGCGCGGTGGCGTTTCGGCGTCGTCGATGCTTCGGAAAGATGACCAAACTTGATCATTTAGAGGAAGTAAAAGTCGTAACAAGGTTTCCGTAGGTGAACCTGCGGAAGGATCATTACAGTGTTTGTCAACTTACGACAAGTCTGTTATAAATATTTGAACTATATATCGTTTTACTTGCATATGCTGTCATTAGAACGTCCGTTATTAAACGCATACGATCTTTTGAGGTATAGAATGCGAAATAAACGAAATGTTTTTAGGAACTAAAGTTAGAAACAATTATATTATTTATATTTTTGTTTACTTTAAAGTTCTAAAAAAAACAAAGTTGTCGATGAGGTCTAATATTAATATGTATATACCAATTTGTCTTGATAAAAATTGGGTACCAAGAAAAATAACAAATTCGTATCCATCTGTTATTCAGATAAAAAAACGAATAATTTTTTTCTAAGGAATTCAAAATCGTAGAATGCGATATATTATTCCGACGGTGTTGAAAGTTTTTCGCCCAAATTGTCAAGATGGTAAAAATGCATGTACTCATTGGTGACGAAATTAAGAGGAAATACTTGTGCACGTTTACTCCGTGTACGCCTCGTTTGTAAAACACGGCGTTACAAATGGAGAAATTCGTAAGTACATAATTTTCTCTTATCATTTTTTTTTAATACATTTTTCACGATATTTTATAAGACGTATAGTTTCTTTAAACGAAAACTTATACTTTCGTATGGAAACACGTTTAATGTTAAAACGATTACCCTGAACGGTGAATCACTTGGCTCGTGGGTCGATGAAGAACGCAGCTAATTGCGCGTCAACTTGTGAACTGCAGGACACATGAACATCGACATTTCGAACGCACATTGCGGTCCTCGGATACTCGTTCCTGGACCACTCCTGGCTGAGGGTCGTATCAAATTAAAAAGACTGTTCGATTTTTTTTTTTTGAAAAAAATTGTCGGAACGCGTTGGATGTAGATGCGTTTATTTTTAACGCAACATCTTAAATTGCGATAGCAACGTATAAAATTTGTATAAATTTTATACGTGTATTGTACACAACGTATCGAACATAAAAATGCGTAAATCTATATGTCTTTTAAATGTAGTAGAATTACGTACACGATCGTCGTGTCCGAGAAATCTTCTCAAAGACGACGTCTGATCTGTGTTTCTATATGGCATTTAATTATTGGACATTGATTTTAAAATGCATAGTTTGGTACTTAAATATCATCTATCGACCTCAGAGCAGGTGAGACTACCCGCTGAATTTAAGCATATTACTAAGCGGAGGAAAAGAAACTAACTAGGATTCCCTCAGTAGCTGCGAGCGAACAGGGAAAAGCCCAGTACCGAATCCCGTGGCCGACATCGACCACCGGGAAATGTGGTGTTAGGGAGGATTCATTATCCCGAGATTGTGCGGCGCGTCCAAGTCCTTCTTGAACGGGGCCACAGCCCATAGAGGGTGCCAGGCCCGTAGTGACCGCTGCCAATTGCGGGAGAATCTCTCCTCAGAGTCGGGTTGCTTGAGAGTGCAGCCCTAAGTGGGTGGTAAACTCCATCTAAGGCTAAATATGACCACGAGACCGATAGCGAACAAGTACCGTGAGGGAAAGTTGAAAAGCACTTTGAAGAGAGAGTTCAAGAGTACGTGAAACCGTTCAGGGGTAAACCTGAGAAACCCGAAAGGTCGAAAGAGGAAATTCATTCGCGTCTCTACTGTCGGAGTTGAAAGTTTGTGTGACGGATTACGTTTACGTCGTCCGCGCCTCTCGTTCTTCGAACCGATGTGGAACGCGTGCACTTTTCCTCTAGTAGGACGTCGCGATCCGTTGGGTGTCTGTCTAAGACTTGGGGTGGAGCCCACATGGCTTTTGTCGCGTGGACCCTCGATGTTCCGACAGACTCGCTCGACGGTATGCTAAAGGCGCGGGGCCGCTACTCAGTTAGCGTTCGGCCCGTAGCAAGCACGTTCTGTGTTTGACGGTGATCGGACCTGGTGCCGATTCTGTCCCAGAACGACTGTTGGTTGCGGTGTTCTCGAACAGACCTCGTTGAAACGCCGATCAGCGACGCTATAGC
>CAXIIO010000671.1:2500-12500 GCA_964028335.1 Altica lythri | reverse complement strand
TTATATATATGTATATATATATATATATATATATATATATATATAGAATATTTGTACCTTGTTATTTAGTTTTTTAGGTAATTTAGTTTTATAATTATTATAGAGTAAAACTTGTAAAAAAGGAAAATCCGTAAATAAATTAATAAATAAATAAAATTTATACATTCCATAAATTAAAACTATGGGTGTGATGTCACAGGTTAATTTAAGGTTTATTTAATTAAGTGACCACGTTTCCGAACAAACGATGCTCTTTCAATATAGTCTATGGCTGTGAATGACATTGACATTCGTTACGCGCGTTTTTTAAAATATGCAAAATTAAATGTCTATTTTTCAATATTTCTGAGAGATTTTCTTAATATTTTCTTCCGTAAGAACCTTCTCCTAATAATAACAAATACAACAAAAAAAGAATTAGTAAAATCGGTCCAGTCATTCACGCGTGATGCCATGACCAAGGAAAACGGGTTTCATTTTTATATATATGGATTGAAATGGCGAGTGATTTAACCATAAATTGCCGTGGTAGTTTTTCGAACAGAAAGACCATCAAACTTATATTTTTTTTGGATTGAGAAAGCGTCTTTTCATTATCCAATTCGTTTTGGTTTGTTGTAAAATTTGTTCATAACATAACAACATCCTTCATCATCGTTGTCGTTGTAAGACAATGAAAATTGGACCTTACAGGTGTATTTCGCAGACGACTTTTAATTTGTAAAATTAATTTTAGATTGCTCAATAATTTTAACAATTACAAACATTAAAAAAACTGCTATACAAAGTCAAGTAAATGCAATTTTTAATTGCACACTATTAAGTAACTTTCCATCGTCCCAAAATATGTTACAAAACACTATTTTAACGCCAAATATATAGCAACATTTGCGTGGCTATTTTACAATTATTGTACTATCGTAAAATAAACGCAGAAACGTAAATCCGCTTCCTGGTTTATCAGTGCTTTCTAATAGACTCTGTACATGACACGATTACTAGTATTACTTTAAACTTCTCATCATGCCATACTGTGTGGTTGTATTATTGTATTGTATACACTGACTTTGTCAAAAGTGTTAAGGTGTATGAAGATTCTACCAAAAAAATATTATAGTTTCTTTGCCATTTTCCTTACGATATAGTCATGATGTGTGACAACAGTTAAATTGTTATCTACTATGAAGTCTAGGTATTTAAACTTCGTTTTAAATTCAATTGTGCATGACCTATCTACTATCACATATTTAACTTGTGAAAGTACAAAGAATTTTATTAAAAATATTTCTATATTGTTAATAAAACGAAATATCTATACCACTGCTTTTGTGTTTAATACTTAGAAGCAGTGTTTATAAATAAAGTGTAGTTTAAGGTAGATAGCTGTTTTGTAGAATTTTATGTTTTTACTTGCTGTGAAAATACGTAGAAATTTGTTGAAAATATATTTATATGGTAAATTAAACGAAATGTGTATGCTACTGTTTCTGCTGTCAATTCTATAAAACGGTAGCAGTAAGTAAAGTGTACTTTTTCACATATTTGTAACTTGTGAAAGTACAGAGAATTTTATTGAAAATATTTTAATATTGTTAATAAAACCAAATATGTAGAATTTTAAGTTTTAACTTGTGAAAGTATGTAGAATTTTTCTAAAATTATATTTATATGCTAAATCAGAGAAAAATATATTTTTATTAAATTAAACGAAATATATATGCTACTGTTTCTGCTGTCGATTCTAAAAAACGGTAGTAGTAAATAAAATGTACTTTTTTACATATTTAACTTGTGAAAGTACGGAGAATTTTATTGAAAATATTTTGATGTTGTTAATAAAACTAAATATCTATACAACTGCTTTTGCTTTTAATATTAAGAAGCAGTGCTAGTAAATAAAGTGTAGTTTTAAGCTAGATAGCTGTTTTGTAGAATTTCATGTTTTTACTTGTTGTGAAAGTACGTAGAAATTTTTTGAAATTTTATTAATATTGAAAAGTAAATGAAATATTTATGCTTCTGCTTCTGTTTCCGATTCCAAGAAACAATGCTAGTGAAAAAATTTAGGTTTAAGCTTCGAAAGCTGTTTTGTAGAATTTTAAGTTTTAACTTGTGAAAGTATGTAGAATTTTTCTGGAATTATATTTATATGGTAAATCAGAGAAAAATATATTTTTATGTCGTAAATTAAACGAAATATATATGCTACTGATTCTGATTTTGAGTTTGAAAAACGGTGGTAGTAAATAAAATGTACTTTTTTACATATTTAACTTGTGAAAGTACAGAGAATTTTATTGAAAATATTTTTATATTGTTAATATAAACTAAATATCTATACAACTGCTTTTGCTTTTAATATTAAGAAGCAGTGCTAGTAAATAAAGTGTAGTTTTAAGCTAGATAGCTGTTTTGTAGAATTTCATGTTTTTACTTGTTGTGAAAGTACGTAGAAATTTTTTGAAATTTTATTAATATTGAAAAGTAAATGAAATATTTATGCTTCTGCTTCTGTTTCCGATTCCAAGAAACAATGCTAGTGAAAAAATGTAGGTTTAAGCTTCGAAAACTGTTTTGTAGAATTTTAAGTTTTAACTTGTGAAAGTATGTAGAATTTTTCTAAAATTATATTTATATGCTAAATCAGAGAAAAATATATTTTTATTAAATTAAACGAAATATATATGCTACTGTTTCTGCTGTCGATTCTAAAAAACGGTAGTAGTAAATAAAATGTACTTTTTTACATATTTAACTTGTGAAAGTACGGAGAATTTTATTGAAAATATTTTGATGTTGTTAATAAAACTAAATATCTATACAACTGCTTTTGCTTTTAATATTAAGAAGCAGTGCTAGTAAATAAAATGTAGTTTTAAGCTAGATAGCTGTTTTGTAGAATTTCATGTTTTTACTTGTTGTGAAAGTACGTAGAAATTTTTTGAAATTTTATTAATATTGAAAAGTAAATGAAATATTTATGCTTCTGCTTCTGTTTCCGATTCCAAGAAACAATGCTAGTGAAAAAATGTAGGTTTAAGCTTCGAAAGCTGTTTTGTAGAATTTTAAGTTTTAACTTGTGAAAGTATGTAGAATTTTTCTGGAATTATATTTATATGGTAAATCAGAGAAAAATATATTTTTATGTCGTAAATTAAACGAAATATATATGCTACTGATTCTGCTTTTGAGTTTGAAAAACGGTGGTAGTAAATAAAATGTACTTTTTTACATATTTAACTTGTGAAAGTACAGAGAATTTTATTGAAAATATTTTTATATTGTTAATATAAACTAAATATCTATACAACTGCTTTTGCTTTCAATATTAAGAAGCAGTGCTAGTAAATAAAGTGTAGTTTTAAGGTAGATAGCTGTTTTGTAGAATTTCATGTTTTTACTTGTTGTGAAAGTACGTAGAAATTTTTTGAAATTTTATTAATATTGAAAAGTAAATGAAATATTTATGCTTCTGCTTCTGTTTCCGATTCCAAGAAACAATGCTAGTGAAAAAATGTAGGTTTAAGCTTCGAAAGCTGTTTTGTAGAATTTTAAGTTTTAACTTGTGAAAGTATGTAGAATTTTTCTGGAATTATATTTATATGGTAAATCAGAGAAAAATATATTTTTATGTCGTAAATTAAACGAAATATATATGCTACTGATTCTGATTTTGAGTTTGAAAAACGGTGGTAGTAAATAAAATGTACTTTTTTACATATTTAACTTGTGAAAGTACAGAGAATTTTATTGAAAATATTTTTATATTGTTAATATAAACTAAATATCTATACAACTGCTTTTGCTTTTAATATTAAGAAGCAGTGCTAGTAAATAAAGTGTAGTTTTAAGCTAGATAGCTGTTTTGTAGAATTTCATGTTTTTACTTGTTGTGAAAGTACGTAGAAATTTTTTGAAATTTTATTAATATTGAAAAGTAAATGAAATATTTATGCTTCTGCTTCTGTTTCCGATTCCAAGAAACAATGCTAGTGAAAAAATGTAGGTTTAAGCTTCGAAAGCTGTTTTGTAGAATTTTAAGTTTTAACTTGTGAAAGTATGTAGAATTTTTCTGGAATTATATTTATATGGTAAATCAGAGAAAAATATATTTTTATGTCGTAAATTAAACGAAATATATATGCTACTGATTCTGCTTTTGAGTTTGAAAAACGGTGGTAGTAAATAAAATGTACTTTTTTACATATTTAACTTGTGAAAGTACAGAGAATTTTATTGAAAATATTTTTATATTGTTAATATAAACTAAATATCTATACAACTGCTTTTGCTTTCAATATTAAGAAGCAGTGCTAGTAAATAAAGTGTAGTTTTAAGGTAGATAGCTGTTTTGTAGAATTTCATGTTTTTACTTGTTGTGAAAGTACGTAGAAATTTTTTGAAATTTTATTAATATTGAAAAGTAAATGAAATATTTATGCTTCTGCTTCTGTTTCCGATTCCAAGAAACAATGCTAGTGAAAAAATGTAGGTTTAAGCTTCGAAAGCTGTTTTGTAGAATTTTAAGTTTTAACTTGTGAAAGTATGTAGAATTTTTCTGGAATTATATTTATATGGTAAATCAGAGAAAAATATATTTTTATGTCGTAAATTAAACGAAATATATATGCTACTGATTCTGCTTTTGAGTTTGAAAAACGGTGGTAGTAAATAAAATGTACTTTTTTACATATTTAACTTGTGAAAGTACAGAGAATTTTATTGAAAATATTTTTATATTGTTAATATAAACTAAATATCTATACAACTGCTTTTGCTTTCAATATTAAGAAGCAGTGCTAGTAAATAAAGTGTAGTTTTAAGGTAGATAGCTGTTTTGTAGAATTTCATGTTTTTACTTGTTGTGATAGTACGTAGAAATTTTATTAATATTGAAAAGTAAATGAAATATTTATGCTTTTGCTTCTGTTTCCGATTCCAAGAAACAGTGCTAGTAAAAAAATGTAGGTTTAAGCTTCGAAAACTGTTTTGTAGAATTTTAGGTTTTAACTTGTGAAAGTATGTAGAATTTTTCTAAAATTATATTTATATGCTAAATCAGAGAAAAATATATTTTTATTAAATTAAACGAAATATATATGCTACTGTTTCTGCTGTCGATTCTAAAAAACGGTAGTAGTAAATAAAGTATACTTTTTTAAATGTTTAATTTGTGAAAGTACGTGGAATATTTTTGAAAGCACATGATATAATGGTCAACGAATAATAGTTTTTATATCTTGTTAATTTAATATTAAGATAAACCAATTTAATAACTGAATTAATTGTGTTAACGTATTTTAGTAAGAAATGATTGAATTATTATTGTAGTTAAATTTTACAAGTTATTTCTCAGTAATATGTAAAAATAATTTTTTTTAAATATATTTTTTTGTAAATATCACTTAATTGTGCCAACATAACAACTTAAGTTTTAATAAAATTTTATGAAATTTTATAATGTAATCTTTATTTTCATTAGAATGTTATATAGATTACGTAATGATTAAATTTATTGGACGAATATTAAATTATATAAAGTATTAAACCATAAATTTAAACTACATATACTAAATAACGTAAAGCGCTATAATAACAATTGCCCAGTTATGTAAAAAGACGACTCGACAAATACTCGATCTAAAAGTCTGGTGTTGTCCAAGTTTGATCTTTTTGCATTGTGGTTGAGATTTATATTATATATTTTATTTTCTAACATTTCTATCTTCAAAAATGTTGGTAGTAATTGTTAAGAAATATAAAATTATGTATATATAAAACCACAATTATTTTTTGTATCGTAAGATACAGATCACACAGCGAGATCGCGGATTTTGCAAGGCGTTTACACGTTTGGCGATCCACATGCGATCAAACTAATAAAATTTGATTTCAATCAAATTTTTCATTTTTTGCGACAACTCTCTTCTGTCCGAGCGGGAATTTCTATTCGTAACGATTCTTTCGAGTACACCGTGTCGCTTTATATCTAGCGAAGGGTCGAGAGAATGTTCGAAATTTTTTGCCGGTAGGCGTTTATATAAAACATGACAAAGTAGTTACATTTAAAACTAGCTCTCTGTTATGTAATATATTGTCTGTCCGGTTTTTATATGTAATATAAGAGATAATACAAATACGATTGTCTTGTCTTCTATAAATATCATATATACCTTATCTCCTATTAAGCGTGGCGTGCGAAAAGTTTAACTTTTCATGTACGCAAAATTCAACACGCACTAGGAAAAGAATATGATAGAGATTTGACACATCGGTCTTTTGTTTCTCTTGAATTGCAAATTTGTAATACTAGAGGAGACTGATAATCTCTGTTATTCTTTTTCGAATGACGGAACAACAGCTCCCTGGTTGATCCTGCCAGTAGTCATATGCTTGTCTCAAAGATTAAGCCATGCATGTCTCAGTACAAGCCAAATTAAGGTGAAACCGCGAAAGGCTCATTAAATCAGTTATGGTTCCTTAGATCGTACCCACATTTACTTGGATAACTGTGGTAATTCTAGAGCTAATACATGCAAACAGAGCTCCGACCGGAGACGGAAGGAGCGCTTTTATTAGATCAAAACCAATCGGTGGCGAGCTTGCTCGACATCGTAATACTTGGTGACTCTGAATAACTTTACGCTGATCGCACGGTCTCGCACCGGCGACGCATCTTTCAAATGTCTGCCTTATCAACTGTCGATGGTAGGTTCTGCGCCTACCATGGTTGTAACGGGTAACGGGGAATCAGGGTTCGATTCCGGAGAGGGAGCCTGAGAAACGGCTACCACATCCAAGGAAGGCAGCAGGCGCGCAAATTACCCACTCCCGGCACGGGGAGGTAGTGACGAAAAATAACGATACGGGACTCATCCGAGGCCCCGTAATCGGAATGAGTACACTCTAAACCCTTTAACGAGGATCAATTGGAGGGCAAGTCTGGTGCCAGCAGCCGCGGTAATTCCAGCTCCAATAGCGTATATTAAAGTTGTTGCGGTTAAAAAGCTCGTAGTCGAATCTGTGTCCCGCGTCGCTGGTTCATCGTACGCGGTGTCAACTGGCGTGTCGCGGGACGTCCTGCCGGTGGGCTTAGCTCGCAAGGGCGGCCCAACTCAATCCCGCCGCGGTGCTCTTCACTGAGTGTCGAGGTGGGCCGGCACGTTTACTTTGAACAAATTAGAGTGCTTAAAGCAGGCTAAAACTTCGCCTGAATACTGTGTGCATGGAATAATGGAATAGGACCTCGGTTCTATTTTGTTGGTTTTCGGAACCCCGAGGTAATGATTAATAGGAACGGATGGGGGCATTCGTATTGCGACGTTAGAGGTGAAATTCTTGGATCGTCGCAAGACGGACAGAAGCGAAAGCATTTGCCAAAAACGCTTTCATTGATCAAGAAC
Organism: Altica lythri; assembly: GCA_964028335.1. Taxonomy (NCBI): domain Eukaryota; kingdom Metazoa; phylum Arthropoda; class Insecta; order Coleoptera; family Chrysomelidae; genus Altica; species Altica lythri. Next base: position 5,097 of record CAXIIO010000671.1, on the reverse strand, counting down.
GAAAGTTAGAGGTTCGAAGGCGATCAGATACCGCCCTAGTTCTAACCATAAACGATGCCAGCTAGCGATCCGCCGACGTTCCTCCGATGACTCGGCGGGCAGCTTCCGGGAAACCAAAGCTTTTGGGTTCCGGGGGAAGTATGGTTGCAAAGCTGAAACTTAAAGGAATTGACGGAAGGGCACCACCAGGAGTGGAGCCTGCGGCTTAATTTGACTCAACACGGGAAACCTCACCAGGCCCGGACACCGGAAGGATTGACAGATTGAGAGCTCTTTCTTGATTCGGTGGGTGGTGGTGCATGGCCGTTCTTAGTTGGTGGAGCGATTTGTCTGGTTAATTCCGATAACGAACGAGACTCTAGCCTGCTAACTAGGCGTATTTCGACATCCCAAAGGCCCGCCGGTGATGGGTTTCGGCCCCCACTGCGCGCGGTTTTTACTGTCGGCGTACAAACAATTCTTCTTAGAGGGACAGGCGGCTTCTAGCCGCACGAGATTGAGCAATAACAGGTCTGTGATGCCCTTAGATGTTCTGGGCCGCACGCGCGCTACACTGAAGGAATCAGCGTGTCCTCCCTGGCCGAGCGGCCCGGGTAACCCGCTGAACCTCCTTCGTGCTAGGGATTGGGGCTTGCAATTGTTCCCCATGAACGAGGAATTCCCAGTAAGCGCGAGTCATAAGCTCGCGTTGATTACGTCCCTGCCCTTTGTACACACCGCCCGTCGCTACTACCGATTGAATGATTTAGTGAGGTCTTCGGACTGAGCGCGGTGGCGTTTCGGCGTCGTCGATGCTTCGGAAAGATGACCAAACTTGATCATTTAGAGGAAGTAAAAGTCGTAACAAGGTTTCCGTAGGTGAACCTGCGGAAGGATCATTACAGTGTTTGTCAACTTACGACAAGTCTGTTATAAATATTTGAACTATATATCGTTTTACTTGCATATGCTGTCATTAGAACGTCCGTTATTAAACGCATACGATCTTTTGAGGTATAGAATGCGAAATAAACGAAATGTTTTTAGGAACTAAAGTTAGAAACAATTATATTATTTATATTTTTGTTTACTTTAAAGTTCTAAAAAAAACAAAGTTGTCGATGAGGTCTAATATTAATATGTATATACCAATTTGTCTTGATAAAAATTGGGTACCAAGAAAAATAACAAATTCGTATCCATCTGTTATTCAGATAAAAAAACGAATAATTTTTTTCTAAGGAATTCAAAATCGTAGAATGCGATATATTATTCCGACGGTGTTGAAAGTTTTTCGCCCAAATTGTCAAGATGGTAAAAATGCATGTACTCATTGGTGACGAAATTAAGAGGAAATACTTGTGCACGTTTACTCCGTGTACGCCTCGTTTGTAAAACACGGCGTTACAAATGGAGAAATTCGTAAGTACATAATTTTCTCTTATCATTTTTTTTTTAATACATTTTTCACGATATTTTATAAGACGTATAGTTTCTTTAAACGAAAACTTATACTTTCGTATGGAAACACGTTTAATGTTAAAACGATTACCCTGAACGGTGAATCACTTGGCTCGTGGGTCGATGAAGAACGCAGCTAATTGCGCGTCAACTTGTGAACTGCAGGACACATGAACATCGACATTTCGAACGCACATTGCGGTCCTCGGATACTCGTTCCTGGACCACTCCTGGCTGAGGGTCGTATCAAATTAAAAAGACTGTTCGATTTTTTTTTTTTGAAAAAAATTGTCGGAACGCGTTGGATGTAGATGCGTTTATTTTTAACGCAACATCTTAAATTGCGATAGCAACGTATAAAATTTGTATAAATTTTATACGTGTATTGTACACAACGTATCGAACATAAAAATGCGTAAATCTATATGTCTTTTAAATGTAGTAGAATTACGTACACGATCGTCGTGTCCGAGAAATCTTCTCAAAGACGACGTCTGATCTGTGTTTCTATATGGCATTTAATTATTGGACATTGATTTTAAAATGCATAGTTTGGTACTTAAATATCATCTATCGACCTCAGAGCAGGTGAGACTACCCGCTGAATTTAAGCATATTACTAAGCGGAGGAAAAGAAACTAACTAGGATTCCCTCAGTAGCTGCGAGCGAACAGGGAAAAGCCCAGTACCGAATCCCGTGGCCGACATCGACCACCGGGAAATGTGGTGTTAGGGAGGATTCATTATCCCGAGATTGTGCGGCGCGTCCAAGTCCTTCTTGAACGGGGCCACAGCCCATAGAGGGTGCCAGGCCCGTAGTGACCGCTGCCAATTGCGGGAGAATCTCTCCTCAGAGTCGGGTTGCTTGAGAGTGCAGCCCTAAGTGGGTGGTAAACTCCATCTAAGGCTAAATATGACCACGAGACCGATAGCGAACAAGTACCGTGAGGGAAAGTTGAAAAGCACTTTGAAGAGAGAGTTCAAGAGTACGTGAAACCGTTCAGGGGTAAACCTGAGAAACCCGAAAGGTCGAAAGAGGAAATTCATTCGCGTCTCTACTGTCGGAGTTGAAAGTTTGTGTGACGGATTACGTTTACGTCGTCCGCGCCTCTCGTTCTTCGAACCGATGTGGAACGCGTGCACTTTTCCTCTAGTAG
>CAXIIO010000670.1:0-18346 GCA_964028335.1 Altica lythri | reverse complement strand
ATTGAACATGGTCAAACATACAGAGACGTGGCTCGAATATTAGGTAATTCACCATCAACAGATTATTCACCGTAGGGTAAATCGTTGTAGGGCAAGGCAGGAAACGCTCAACTACGGCTGTAGATGGTCATTTTATAACGATTCAAACACTGCGAAACAGACGTCAAACGGCAGTCCAAACCAGAAAAATACTCCAAGATGTCCGTGGAACAATAAGAAGAAGACTTAAAGAAAGTATATGCGCCAATAAGAGCCCCAAGACTCCAGAGACACTATCGTGTAGCGCGACTACAGTTTGCTAGAGAACATCAAAATTGGGGTGATAATCAGTGGGGTCAAGTTCTCTTCACGGATGAGAGCCGTTTCTGTATAAATTCAATCGATGGTAGGGAAAGATTGTATCGACGCCAAGGAGAAAAAAAATGCACAATTTAATTTTACTACTACTGTATCTTTTGGTGGAGGTTCAATTATGGTGTGAGGCGGCATCTGTTTGAGAGCACGAACAGAGTGGTGATTGATGGAGGAGCATTAACGGCAGACAGGTACATCAGAGATATTCTCCAAGATCATGTTGTACCTTTTGGTTCATATATCGGAATTTTATTTTAATGCAGGATAATGCGCGCCCTCACGTTGCCAACTGTGTAACTGACTTTTTAAACCAAGTGGATATAACAACAATGAATTGGCCAGCATGTTCCCCGGACCTGAACCCGATCGAGCATGTGTGGGACATGCTAGGCAGAAGAATTAGAACACGAATTCCTTCTGTTTAAAACAGAGAGCAACTAAGAAGTGCATTGATTGCCTCAACATCTGATCCATGACCTCATCAGAGGTATGGGAAGACAAATGACTGCAGTTATAAGGGCTCGTGGGGGAACACACGGTATTGAAAAAAAAAATGAATTTAATTATTGAAATAAGATCAAAATGTAAAATAAAGTTATTCTGTTTAAAACCAGTATTTTATTTTAAATCTGACATCTTCAACTTGCTCTCTTCTTCAACAGGTTGCACATAATAAATTTTTGTAAGAAGTGTCCCAATTACTTCACCTAACTTTGTGATAAGAGATTATGTAAGTAATATTAACGATATGTATATCATAGAGAAAATAATTGGATTTTATATCTGTTCCTTTGAATATGACGGTATGTGTAGTTTTCATGAATAATTAACATATTAAATTTGGATCTGTTTATAAATGGCACGAAATAATAAATAATAGTAATAATAATAATAATGTACCAAACATAAATATCTAACGTTAACCGTTTGATGTAAATTATTATATTCATGACATTAATTTTTCACAAAAACAGTGTTTAAAACTTTTCTAACAATATCACTCAAGTATTATTAGTAGCTTAATTATGTAATAATATTCCTGTTTAATAGTTACATCAATATTAATATATCTATGATATGCTTTAAATTGGAATATTTCAGTAACTTTAATATAATGAAAGTGATACTAATAGAAAACATTAAATAAAAATAATTGTTTTATTGTTGTTTACACCCTCCGTCTTTGTTTTTCTTCTTTTGTTTCTTTTCCAAACTTGCAGTTCTTCTTTGACCTTGGATAGGCATATAAGGTGGTACAGGACTGTCATCATCTTGCTCTGCAATATCGGGAGGAGGTAAAACACCGGGACTGCTACTAGAAGTACTTGTCGTTACTGTACTGGAGGCAGTGTCAAAACTGGACGACCCTCGCTGAGATGTTCTACGAGAGTATGTAGGATCAATAGCCATCGCAATGTTAGCGTGGTGAGATGGAGAATTTATTGAAGGGCAACTACTGACAGTATCACAGGTTTCTGGATCCGGGTAACGAGGTTTATTAATTCGAGACAAAGGAGATCTAAAATAATTCATTTTATTTTTAACAAAAAAAATATTGTTATAAACAATCTACAGTTAGTCAAAAAAGACTCCTTACACTATTGGTTCTTATCTTATTTTTTTCATAAATTTTCTATATTAATTTTCGTTGTAGTCTGCTAACGTTTATTAGTTACAAATAATAATTAATAAACAAAAACGATAAGTAATATAGGATTTAAAACATAAGCTTTCAGTTCAGTAATCTAATTTGTGTATACAACGTAAAAAGTTCTGGGAAAATATGGTATTTAGTGACGAAACGAAAATTAATATTTTTGGTTCAGATGGTAGGGCAAAAGTATGTGCTTCTAAGGTGGTGCCAGTCGGCGAGTTGAGGGAGAAAATTATATTTTATTGATAGAATTATGGATGAACTTGTTTTTTGGACATTTTAAAATAAAATTTGTAAACAAACTCGGTCTTACTGGACGTTATGTGTTTCAGCACGATAACGATCCGAAGCATACTGCAAAAAGCCAAAAAGGGTTGGTGAATAGAATATCCGTCAAAGGCTGCACACGCCACCACAATTTCCAACTATTAACGCACGAAGTGTAGATACCAGGAGTCCGAACGGTATAGGTTTTTTTTCCATAATACTTTATGTGCATAATAATAAACGAAGATCATAATTCTATTTTTTGTCACTGGCTGTACAAGTATTCCGTACGTACCGATGCTATTATTATTATTATAACATGTAATAATATTTATTTATTTAAAATTAGTTGTCATTAAAAAAATGGTAAGGTTTTGTGCTCTCCATGGTTGTCTTTGTTATCGAAAGGCAAGTCAGAATGTAGGAAAAGTATCGGTATTCAAAGTGAGCAATTTCAAAACAATGACTATTAAAAATTTTTGTTCCGAACAATTAATCTATAAGGTTTTTAACGAGTACTTCTTGAAATGTGTCGCACTCTACCGGTAAAAAAATTGTCTTCTAAATTAACACCATTCGTTCAACATTAAGTTCGGTCTCCTGGTATCTATACTTCGTGTATTAACCTTTTAGAGCATTCAAGCAAAGAAGCTCTTAAAACTAAAATTATGGAAGAATGGGAAAACATTTCAGTGGAAGTGACAAAGAAGTTGGTCTACACTCTACAGCATGCCAAATCGATTAAGAGCGGTAATTAAGGCTAACCAATGTAAAAAATTAAGGAAAAGTTAAGAATTTAGACGTTATTGGGTTACTGTACAGAGACTTTTTTATGTAGTTTTAGGTTCGTTTTGCTAAATTATCTCATTGTTTAACAATAAAATTATTTAAAGCATTCCATATGTTTTATTTTGATTTTAAAGTTTCCATTACATTTTGAAAACAAAAAAAAACATTAATTGAACATGAAACTTACTTATATAGAATTAGTTTGTTTGAAAACTATTTGGTGTACGGAGACTTTTTTGATAACTATATACTAAATTTTGAAAATTTAACTTTTTTGTAATAATACTGAAAAGATTTCTCAGCATTGTAAAAAATATTATCAGTTTTTAAACAACACTTGATTTTGTTCTTGTGTTAAAACCATATAGATCAAGTATTTTTTCGAAATATTTCAATAAAAACTAAAATATTTTAATTGCGTTAGTGTTTTTCCACCAAATTTCTATTACTCGGTTTGAGTTTCAGCTGTAATATTCTCAAGTACTACAAAATAATTACTATCCATTTTTTTTTATATTTTTAAACATTACGTTTATGGCATATCTTAACACGAATATGTTATTTAATATGACGTAATTATATAACCAAATTTGTTTCACATTTATGTTACTATACTGTTTCTGATTTGTTTTACCCTCATACAGCTCTATCCACAACATATTACTCTTTATTAAAAATAATAAATCAAAACTGGTAAACTTAATTTTGATATTTGTTCCAAAAGCTATGTGGGAAGGACAATTTTAGATTGCACATTTCTGAGCACAAAACAGCTTTATTAAAAATAATTTTAATTAATCATAAGGTAATCATTCGAAAAAAAGAAAACATTGCTTTCAACACAAGTATAAAGTGTTAAAGTTTACACATGTATTCCTTGAATTCGTTTTTAACCACTAAATAAGAAAATGTTCACAAATCAGCTTCGCTGTTTATTTTTTCAATTACAATCGGTTCCGATATCCATTAACCTATATATGTATAGATCAAACATTTCATTTCTTATGTTATTGATTTTAAATAAAATTAGTAAATATTGTTTTTATTAAATAGCGAACTAATACTTTAATTTTACATATGAACGTATTATTAGTAGTCGAATATAATGTCAAAGTGACAAACTTTTGATGTATTTAAATAATTTATAATTATGTCTCTATTAATTATATGAATATATAAGTAAATGTATTTTGAATATGGATGAAATAAAGGATTGTAAAAGAAAGATCCCCACAAGTAAATATGAAGTTAGTTCTCCAGACTTAAATACTTGGTGGAAACAAATGTTTGAAATATTAGAAGATGATTTTAATATTAGACAAGATAGAAGGTTTTCTATTTTACAAGAAATTATACCACAAGGGCTTCTTACAAAATTATTAGCCGCTATAAGTATTGATAAAGAAAAATTCAAAGATTCTGAACCTTCCGTTGTAGAAACAAAGACTAAATCATCTAAAAGCAGTATCGAATCTATATTAGATTCAGAAGATAAAGAACCTTCGGATTCAATTACAACATTTGAAAGAAATTTGGGTATGATTTCTCAACGAAAAAACCTCTATATGGAATTTTTTAAACGAAAGCCAGATCGAGTTGCTATTTGGAGAGAACTTCCTTCATTAAAATGGAAAGAAATGAGAGTTGGGGAAATGGCCGAGGCTGTTACAGAAGCTATCGCAAAAGATTTTGTAAAATGGTTAGACCAAATGGGAGGTGAAGTTGGAGCAGAAACTCTTACTGTTCAAAGCATCAAAGAAATGTTTGAGATTGGGACTCAATCCAGTTGTGCCGGCACTGTGACGGTGGAATTACAAGAAATAGCTACAGTTACCCAAAGAACCGCAGACAGTGTAGGATTGTCAGAAAAATCGAAAGCAAATTTCTTACAGAACCAAATAAACAAAGATCGACTTGCTGCAAGAACACCACCCAAAATCTCTGCATTTGGTAGAAGATTGCCGTCGTACATGCAAGTAAAACCTCCCCCTAAAGATTTATATAAAAAGTGGCTTCACTGCGAGCACATACCAAAAAGATTAGAAACAATGGCGGCTGTTTGGAAAGGTATAACTCATTTAAGATCAACGAGAGTATTTTGTGAATTTTTGTATAAGGAACAAACTCAAGTAAAACCTCCAAAATATTTAGTAGAAGCAGGTTTAATGGACCCAAAAGTTTTTGGAAAAATATTAACACAAGCTGAAGAAAATGCCTTACAACAACTTGAAGAAGAAAAGGGAAAAAAAGGAAAAGAAAAATATAAAAAGGTGCCACAGAAACGTAAAAAGAAAAAGCTGTACTAAAACTTATTTATATAGCAACAGGGCATATATAATAAATTTGTGAGAATAAAAATAATTTCATCTAAACAGTTTTTATAAAATTACAACCCTTTGTTACATCAATAATTTGTAATATAACAATATATTATTTGTTTTTATGTATACTTATAGCCAATTTTGAAAACTAGTGAATTTAATCTTATCTTTATTGTAGTTCATCACTTTATGGACATGAATATTTGATTTGACGAAAAGGGACTACAAATGAGACATAAAAAATTTACGATTGTTGAATACGTATAAGCATAAATGTTAACTTCTTCGTACATAGAGATAACTTGGATATAGCTTACATTTGCAAATAATATGCAAATATTGTAAAATTTATCGGCATCTGGTACTTGCTTAAGGCCAATTTTATAATAAAATGGCAACGAATTATCTAAAGGACTGAGATTGCATAATAGAATAGATTACTTATCAAACAACGTACCTTAAATCTAAATGCGTAGGTCGATTTGCAGGAATTCCTGAACCATTTCCTTTATCTGGGGACGGATTTGTGGTACATAGATTATTAACTTCTTTAATTTCAGTTCTATAATCAAATTTATTAGGACTATAATTTGTTTTAAAATTATTTAGAGAAGTTCCACTGGGTAGTACGTCAGCTGGTAGACTATAACTAATATCATCTTCATCAGGATTTGGTATAGCATACAAATCAGGGTGAGCTGCAACTGTCTTTGGAACAGATCTGTTTTGATGTGGCACTATATCAGCAGGAAAGGCATATGAATCATCCGGCATTATTTGATGGGTGTCTCGTTCTTGTAATGCTAAAATCAAAACATTAGATCGTGAGTATTTCAGTTTAATCGTATATTATATTTTTAAAGAAACTGCCAAAAGAACGTCTATCTATAAATAAATATTGTTAACTTTTAATTTTAATTTAATTTTACAAGCTTGTTCCCCTGATATTAAAGAAAATCGTTCTTAAGGATTACCTAGTTATAAAGAAACTTATCAAATCTTATTTTTTGTTTATATAATTGTGATTCTAATCCGTTATATTGAATAAATTATGTTTCTCAAACAATTTTGTCTTTCGAGTAAAGCAAATTTACCCAAACCACTCATATTTTACTTAATAGTAATGAAATTTATTTGTATGTAGTTTACGTAATACTTAATGGTATTTTTTTTAAGTGTTCACTGACTTATTAATCGTATACAAATTCGAGGGATTATATCAGAAAGGAAGATTAATGGTTAAATACCGATTCATTTTTACATACCCTCTTGTTCAACCTGCTGTTTTTTAGCTAATGCTTTTTGTTTTGCCCTTTCTCTAGCTCTCTTTGCCTTAGCCCTTTCTCGTTCCTGTAGTAATTTGGCAAGCTCTTTATCTTGTGCTTCAATCGCCATAAGTCTATCCCTATCTTCTAGTAATGATTCTTGTTCTTGCAATTTTCTAGCTAGTTCAGCGTCTCTTTGTTCCTGAATCTGACGCTCTGTAGCTTCATCTAATGGTATACCGATGTCAGCTAAATCTATTCTATTTAAGTGGTTTGATAAATGACGAGAGGTTAAGTAAGGTTCGTTATACAATTCTGCACTACTTATTTCATCAGAATTGTCATAATGGATTCTGTAGTTCTCTTGAGAATTATTAGGAGGCAACGGCATTGGTAAAGCTTGTCGTCTTGGTAAGTTTGCTTGGTAATTTAAGGCATTTGGTCGATGAGGAGATTGTGTTTCAAATTTAGGTGGTACATTAGGTGGCCTCTGAGGTGAATAAGCTGGATTTGGTGGTGGTGTTACCTGTTGGAATTTTTCAACTTTTTTTTGTTCTTTTTCTAGCATTTGTTTTGCAATTTCTTGATCTCGTAATTCTACGGCCTTACGTTTCATCCATTCTTCCCTAGCTAATTTATCAGCTAAATCTTTAGCAACTTTATTATCTATCTCCTCTTGTTCTGCCAACATTTTCTGATAAATGGCTGCAGCTTGTTCTGCCAATTTTTGTTCTCTAACCTGTTCATCTTTTGCTTTTGGAAAATCTTCACGTACTAAAGCATTTCTAAATTTATTTCCAGAGAGATGGTCGTTAAATTCTTGATTTTGTAAACGATACGCTAAAGCACTATCTTCTCTTACCATCCATTCTTGACAAACTTCATTAACTCTTCCTGATTTAGGGAAATTATCCATTTCAGGCACTTTTGTATTGGACATACTTCTCGATTTCTTTGTCAAGACATTGATTAGAAAGAAGGTCACCGGTAGGAAAACAAATTACAGGTAATTAAAATAATTTTCTTTTTCCTTTCTCTTTACTTCTAAAATTCTTTAAGAGAAAGGGATAAAACATATAAACAATTTTAAAAGTAAGAGAGATGTAAATAACTTGCTGTTGGAGTGTTGTGTACATACACATGACACATTGTGACACATCGTCTGCTTCTTCTTTTTTCAAGATACACTACACATAACACATCGTGACAATCGTCTGCTTCTTCTTTTTCTCAACACACGAGCGACTCCATTATAACATGATACACAGGTACTAAAATTTTTTATCAACGTAATAAATTTATGTGAATCACATAACATACTTTAACATTTATTGAAATTGTAAAGTCATCATTCTATTATATACATATTTGTATTCATCCAGATATATAATAATAATAATAGTAATATTATTTAGGGGAAAATATTTTGAGGTCCATGCAGAGATAATAGAACAGATTTGTTGATGCCTAATATAAAGTTGGCAACAAGTTCCGACATCAGCGCGCCATTGTCCTATGGTAGAAGCTCATCAATTTAAAAATGGGCGGGATATACCAGCACATCTATAAACTATTATATATTGGAATACATACGCTTATATTTAAAATCTTATATTCTTACTGTGAATATATAAATTTTAAAATATAAGCTATATATTTTCATACTAGTAGAAATAAAATCAAAAGAAAACAAGGATTAATAATAATAGTTTTTATTTGAACACAGAAAATATTTAATCATAAGAAAAAATAAATACAATAATGAAAACAAAAATTTTAATAAATACAATTTGTATTTGAACACAAAATCACATTTAATCATAAGAAAAAATAAATACAATTATCAAACCAAATTTTATTTAAAAAAAACAGGTATTTTAAAAAGAGAACAGTTTATTTAAAATAAAAAATATTCTGTAAAACAATATTTATTAAAAAAATAAAAATACTTTCTACTCAGAATAACAGAAGCGCATCTTTTAAAATATCTGTTTATCTATAAACTCAAATATATATACATTTTGAAACTTAAATTTAATAATAAACAACATAGTTATAACTTAAATACTAATATCACAAAAAAGGTAGATTTTATACTATTATCACACAAACAGGTACAAGTTAAATTATTGCCGCAAAAATAAAAGTGACCAAAATAATAAATGATAGATAAATTATAAATTGTAAGGTACAAAAAAGTTTAAAATTTGCTTATAGTTACAAATATATTATGTACATATTACACTAATGTCACAGAAATGCACGATAATCATTACTTTTATAACAAATTTTATATTAATTTAACGAAATAAGAATTAAAATTTACATTACACATTGCACAAATTACATATTTAATAAACACATGAAGCTCCTTATTACGAAAATGTTTATCATAAACAGGATTGAAATACCCACTTTTACAATCTACAACACAACATTTATATCTAAAATAACCTGGTAGTGACATGTTTAAAACTATTCACTATACTTTTGCACCCTTTTTACGCTAAAACTACCTTCAATTTATATTAAACTAAAACCACTTTCACTTCCCTGTCACTATGCCGCCATTACTATTTTTTCGCGCTACCAGCTGATCAGATTTTGCTGGTTTAGTTCCCATTTTCACCACTACAGAATGCGATTGCGCCTTATGGGTTGCGCACAAACAAGTTGGCGCCTTTGGGCTATGTTTCAAAAAGTCTCTTAATTTGTCTATGGGTCCATGTATTCTCAATCTTATTTTGGGTTATAATTTTTGTGGACTGTTTAAACCGTAAGGATTCAAGCCAATAATATCAATATGATAATGTAATTTGTATTGTGCATCTTTAACATTTTAAGTAAGTTATTTACTTCTTGTGTACGCCCATCCATAAATTTTTGAAAAACTGTTTCACACCTCTCTCTTGATTTAGCCGGTAGTAGATTATTTGTAGCGATAATCACTTGATGGCATATTATGAAGTATTTATGATTCAATGTAGCTTAAATGCAGAGATTAATTTGTCTATGCTTAAATGTAACAAAATGCTTATGAATTATTTGAAAATTATTTTTATGAAAAAAAGGTAAAACGAGTTGCCTACATCTGTAATTTGCATTTATAATTCAACCATATAATATTGTTTTAAAGAATAATATGTCTGTAAAGTAACACATAAATAATTTCGAATGACAGTACCTGCGTATTTAATAGTTAAAAGTTTTAAAATTTTACTTTTCCTACGATTATATGGGAAAGTAACACTTATCACACTCTCTACCCCCATGAAAAGTGCTACTTTTCCGAACGGAAGGATACCTAAACAATGAGATACGGTTTTCTGATTAACATTTACAAATGTGATAACTACAAATATAAAACAAAACACAAACGGACCAAACTTATACATTAGACAATGGCAGCAATGTCCGATTTTAGCAGGGGTAAAACACATCAAACAAACGTATCTATTGCTACCGTGTATAGTCCATTTCATCGTTTTTGGCCGATTTGATATTAGAAACCACTGAAATAAGATTAAACTGGCATCCAAGTTACCAATGGCGGAGAGTCTTTTTTTCTAAATTAGGTCGTAAGTTTCTGAAACTATCAGTGTGTTTTGACATCTACAAAAATATGACATTAATAATTATTAAATTCAACCCTTCAACAACGAGCCATACATGACGGTTACTAGGAATGTGATTTAAGTCAAGACTTCCGTATTGAATAATTTTTATATACCGGTGAAACAAGATGCAGTTACGTAAGTGTTGTATTAAAAAACAAACGTCCTCATTTAAATTTCTAACTTGCCTGTATCTGAGAGAGATGTAACTCTAAATTTACTTCGAGTATGATTTCTGTCATCGGCCAAAATCGGTGAAATGGACTATAGTAGGTATAGTCCGGGTTCCCACGTGGTAAAAAAGGCATAAAGAATAACCGGCTGAAACTTTCAGAATCGCTTAATTGCACTTAGACCTACAAACTTCCATAGCAACAATATCGATGGATGGGGCGTTTTTTCTTCAGCAGCGGTCAAACATGTCGAAAGATATAACCCTTCCCGGAGTGATGGATAACCGATTTATTTTTTGTGAATCAACAGTTTTTTATTATTACTACATAATAAAACACGTGACCTACAAAAAGAGGAGGGCGTTTGGCGGGGCCTACGCGCTTAACATGTAATAGTTACGACTGCCAACGACTTAACAAATAACCAGTTAAGGCCCTCTTCTTTTGTAGGTCACATAAAATAATAAAAAGCTGTTGATTCACAAAAAATAACTCGGTAATCCATCACTCTGGGGAGAGTTATAACTTTCGACATGTTTGACCACTGCTCAAGAAAAAACGCCCCATCCATCGATATTGTTGCTATGGAAGTTTGTAGGTCTAAGTGCAATTAAGCGATTCTGAAAGTTTCAGCCGGTTATTCTTTATGCCTTTTTTACCACGTGGGAACCCGGACTAGTATATGATTTTGATTTTATTCAATTTTGTCGATAAATGGTGGAAAAATACGTTAGTTAGACCGTTACAGAATTAAAAAATGAGTGTTGTGTAATAGAAATGCAAAAAATAAACAACCAAATTAATTAAATGACAGCCGATATGACACCCAAATCACTAGCAGCACCGACTTCTAGCTTTCCAGATTAGCTCAGGATACAGTAATTTGTGGATTAGCTGCCATTACACGGAATAAGTATATGAGAATTTGTATTACAACTGGATATAGTTTTGTTCAAAGTTAATTTTTCGTTTTTTTTCTTCACACTTTATGCCGACAAAAGATTTTCTTTGGCGGCATTTTTAGTTGGCATCCTTTTGCGGCATGAATTGTGAAGAAAAAAAAGCAGAAATTAACTTGGAACGAAACTATTCTAATTCACTCTCTGGAGGCAATAGTTGCTCTTCTTTTTGAGTGTTTAGTGAAATACGGTACCGGTAGGTTGTGTGTGATTTCTCTCCAGCAAATTCTAGTGGGTTTAAATAATATTTATTGTGTGAAATTTATATCAAATTAATTGTTTAAGAATTTGGAATCAAGTGAATTATCGAACATTCTGACCATTGGTTACGTGTTGACATCATTCAAGAAATCATTCATTGTTAGTTGCCTCGCCTCATGTAAAAAGTACTTCTTAAATCGTTAAGTGCTGATAGCGATACCTTATCTTTTGATAATTTGTTTATAAACCTACGTATAAATTAGGCCAGAACAAAAAGGTAGAAAACTATTTATTTTACAAATAAATTGGGCCATCTCAAAAGTGTTAAATTTGCTAATCTTATTTGGACTAATTCTCCTTCAAAATGAAGTGTTTGGTGTGCAAGGTCCATGAAGGCAACACCAATCTTCTGATTGATTGTGACAAATGTAATCGTAGTCTTCATAAAATTTGCTCAGAATTGACTGCTTCTGAAATACGAATAATGGAGCTTAAGGGAGCTCGCAAGTTAAAATTCCTATGTGATGACTGTTCCCAGGGTCTACTAATTGTTCCTAAATTAATTAAGGAGATCGACAATGTTATATATCCGAATTTAAATGCCGGCATGTCAAACTCCAAGAACAAAAATGGCGACCAGATTGCTGCCCATGTCTCGATGATATTGTAACGGGATAACCGATTAAGAAATGGACCTTTACGTGAAAGACTATTTTCAGGTTATTTGTTCTAGAATGTTCTCTCTCTTTCTAGTGTATAATGATTAAGTTCGATTTATGTTTCGCGTTCATTCTAGAATGTTCTTTTGTTTTATATAAGGGGATGTATAGACTGTTAAGGTGAGTTCAAATAATAGTTCATTGTATTGTCAATAAGTTTAGACGTTAACCAGCAGAGTTCTGTGTATCTTTACAATTTTGTGAATAAATTGTGTTAAAGTCCTCATAAGTGTTTCAAATTGGTGTCAGGTGTGGGGTGAAGATACAAGAATGCCTGGAAAGAAGATAAATGAACTATTGGTGGCTGAGCTTAGAAGAGAGCTCGAAGAAGTAGAGTTGAAAACTACTGGGACCAAATCCGTATTGTTGAGGAGGCTCCGTAAATACTACCTAAGTAATAATGTGGACCCAGATGCTGTGGAGTTCGAAGACCCAAATCAAAAAGCGAATTCTGAACTGGCTCAACAACTTTCCCGGCTACAAGAGGAGCTGTCGCAAAGAATGACAAGCCAACAAGAAGAACAAACTCAACAACTTTCCCAGATGTCACAACGAATGACGAGCCAACAAGAAGAACAAACGCAACAACTTTCCCGTCTGCAATAAGAATAAACACAACAATTTTTCCAGCTGTCTCAACGAATGACGAGCCAGCAAGAGGAGCTATCACAACGGATGTCTACCCTATCAGAAGAGTTATCCAGTTCGTTCTCCTAGCATATATCGCATCTTCGGGACGAGCAAAATCAGCAAGTGGCCAACTTGCGAGAGGAGATCAACCAGCAAATACAGTCCGAAATAAGAAAGCTTCAACAAGAACAGGAAGCTTGTCGTCGAAACCATCCATCACGGCGACGGAGATGCAGAGAGGACGGAAATCTGCCACGTAGACGTCGAACGACGAGGAAACGGGGAGGCGACCCAGGTACGAACGACGATGAAACCCCCGACCTTCGACGGGAAAACTTCCTGGCCAAATTACCTAAAACAATTCGACGCAGCGGCCGGAGCAAATGGATGGTCATCCCAGGAGAAGGCATTGTCCCTAACCATAGCTCTGCGAGGCGAGGCTTTAGACGTCCTGCATTCATTGACACCGGATGAAGCCGGCAATTTTGAGTTATTGGTGAATCGTCTAGAAATGCGTTATGGCCAAACTCATCTACAACCGGTATACCGAATGCAGTTAAAGAGCCGAAAGTAGAAAAATGGAGAGACTATCCAGGAGTTTGAGGCAGAAGTGGCAAGAATGGTACGGTTTGCGTATCCAAATGCAGCGGAGGATTTCCTGGAGTGCCTGGTGGTCCAAACCTTTACCGATGGTCTTCGAGATGTCAAGTTGCAGCGGGCTGTACGGTTGGCGCGGCCGAAATCTCTTGTGGACGCCTTGACTATTGCCCTGGAGTTTGATGTGGTGCCGGAGGCTTCACGTGGAGTTGCTCGACTACGGAAAGTCACCGGTAACTACGACCATGCCGTTCATTCCGTTAGATGCGTCAAAGCGGTAGTGGAGAGGTTAATGAAGTTGTCTCCAAGAAGAAGGCGCCCAGTGAGGTGTTGGAACTGCGGAGAACTAGGCCATGTAAGAAATTCTTGCCCCCAAATGAAAAATCCTCAGCAGCAGGAAAACTAGAACGGGTCGACTCCTGGAGGGCCACATTGACCCCAAACATTCCCGAAGCCTCTTACACCATTAAATTGGCAACTCTGCGACATCACGTGGACAGCTTGTATGTAGATGGACTCATTGATGGGAAGAACTTTAGCATGCTCGTAGACACTGGAGCTACAAAAACTATCGTCCGACCATCCATCATTATACAAAAGAAGATGTTACTTCCAGTTGGAGACTGCGTACCGCTACCGGAGAATCTGCGAGAGTCTACGGTGAGATACAGGCGACGCTACAGTTTGGTTCAACCTCTCTTGTCCACTCGGTGCTGGTGGCTGACGTTGATAAAGATGTTGTTCTGGGCATGGATGTTATGCTCCACTGTGGTTTTCATTTGGATCTTCGCCGACGTATCCTTCGTACTGGTAATGAGGAAATATTCCTGCATCGAAAACAAGCTAACGATGCCTTGATTAAGCTAATCGATGATATCGAACTTCCGGTGAGCTGCGAATGTGTCGTAACAGCGCAGTTGGATGGACTGGAGCCAGATGGTGCCCCAGCCATGATAGAGCCAAAGAACCATGACTATGAATTGGGAAAAGGACTCCTTGTGGGTAAGACTGTTGTTAGATCCGCCAAAGAGGTACCTATCCGAGTTATCAACTTGAACGATCATCCAGTTCTTTTCCGAAAGGACACGGAAATGGGAAGTTTAGAACCAGTAACGGCCATTATTCACAAGGTACACGTTACGGAAACAGATGAGACCAACGAAATCGAACAATTAATGAAAAAATTAGATCCCTCTTTGTTAAAATTAGAAAAGAAACAGGTAAGAGATTTATTTTACCTTTATAAATCTGTATTTGGTTCTAAAAGTAAACTTGGAAGAACTGATGTTGTTCAACATAAAATTGATACTGGCGATGCACGTCCGATTCGACAGGTACCTCGACGGCTGCCTCAAGTTAAGAAGCAAGAAGCGGACAGAGCCCTTAAAGAAATGATTCAAAATGGCATAGTTGAACCATCCAGTAGACCGTGGGCTTCTCCTGTGGTATTAGTGAGAAAGAAAGACGGATCAATGCAGTTTTGTGTCGACTATCGAAAGCTTAATGATGTCACTAAGAAAGACAGTTATCCTCTGCCAATGATTGATGATGCCCTCGACGCTTTGGCGGGTTCTACTTTGTTTTCTACCTTGGACCTTAAAAGCGGATACTGGCAGGTTAAAATGAATCCTGCAGACAAAGAAAAAACTGCCTTTACCAGTGGATCAGGGTTATGGCAATTCACGGTCCTTCTGTTTGGCCTCTGTAATGCTCCTGCGACGTTTGAACGGCTAATGGAAAACATCCTCCGGGGTTTGTCATGGGAAACTTGTCTAGTTTATCTAGATGACATCATCATAATGGGCAAGACCTTTAAGGAACATTTATCTAACCTAGAAGAAGTCTTTAAAAGATTACAGAAAGCTAATCTAACATTGAATGTTAAGAAATGCCACTTGTTCCAGAGACAGGTCAACTATTTAGGACATAACGTAAGCAAGGATGGCGTTGCTGTAGACCCCGCTAAGATTCAAGCCGTTCAAGAATGGCCTATCCCTATCGACAAACATCAGCTCCGAAGTTTCTTGGGTCTTTGTTCCTATTATGTTAAGAATTTTGGAGACATAGCCAAACCCTTGACTCGTTTGACAGAACAAGACAAGTCCTTCTGTTGGGATGAGGAATGTCAAAAGGCTTTTGAACTATTGAAGAAACAGCTGACGTCTGCCCCTATTCTCGCTTATCCACTTCCTGACGGTAAGCTTATTCTGGATACCGACGCCAGCCACAGGACTTGGGATAAGCATCTCAATGAAATCGGCCGCGCAATCAGGACAACGCCGAGCGAAACCACCAAATACAGTCCATACTTCATTCTTTTTGGTAGGGAACACAAACTTTACGGAACGGATTACGAGGATAAACTTCGGACGGACCCAATAGAAATAAACGACTACGCTAAAAACCGTCGTGAGGGCTTTGCGAAGCTATATCTGCAGGTTCGACAGCGAATAGAGTCCGCAAGAGTACAAAATGCTAATCGTTATAATTGCTAATCGTTATACTCTGCGTCGTCGCCCCCTTTCTTTCAGTCGTGGGGATAAAGTTTGGAGAAAGAATAAAGTCCTATCTGATGCTCTAAAATTTTATTCGGCAAAATTAGCACCAGCGTATCTCGGTCCTTTTGTCGTTAAACGTAGGTGTGGTTCTTGGTCCTATGAACTCCAGGATGAACTGGGAAATTCAAAAGGTATTTGGCATGTAGTATACTTGATTTTTCTTTCTAAGTATCTTTGATTATCTTTCCTTCATAAATTTTGTTTATTTCCCTTCTTGTTTCTTTTCTTTTCTGTTTGGTTGTTTTTTTTTGAGCAAAGTGGTTGGGGGTTTAAGAATTCCGCCACCCGAGGATACTCCAGGCGGGGAGGTAAAAGTCCTCCAACCTTAATACTATTAGCTCCATGTATCATTAAGAACTCACACTGACTACATTCTCTATATTCTTGATCATCTTCTGTTTCCTTTCCAAACTCATTGTTTCGGAATCAACCGAAAATTCCACTCCATCCTCAAGAAGTTCCTTGATTTATAGGTTCTTTTACAACCAATTCTCTTACGATAAATCATATATAGAATTCACACTGTATGGCGTTTCACTGAATAAATTCACTAACGATTATCTGATGTTGATTTGTAGACGAACAAATTGGTTGTTAAGCTGTAAATATAGCCGAAGAGATGTTTTTAACTATAAGTAATCTTTCTTAAACTTGAAACCCAGATTTTAGAGCATATATTAAGGTAATAATCTCATGGGCTTGGTTTCATTCGTAGTGGATTTACGACACACATTGTGGATTTCGAGGCCAAACCTCTGATCTTCCGACCGGGCCATTGGTTATTGAGTGTCCGGTGGAAAAAAACCACATAATGGGATTTGTAGAGGTACTTTTCAGAGTCGATTGAGTAGGAACATAGTATTGTTAACTTTCGTTACTTGGATTCATCCCCTTGTTCAAGTATGTCACCTCTTCTGTGCCCTGTGGCTGGGGGTAGAAGAATTCCACCACCCGAGGATATTCCAGGCGGGGTAGGTAAAAGTCCTCCAACCTTAACACTTCAGGATTCGGGACTTCTTGTTTTCTTTTCTTTATTTTACCTTGTCTCCGGTCCCCGAATCTGAATTATCTTACGTTATTTCCATCAGTAATTATCTTACGTTATTTCCATCAGTACCCTCTTTTATTCTTTTCGTCTCTCTCCTCCTTCCAATATCTTTTTTTTATTATTATTATTACTTTACCCTATTTGCGTCTGGAGTGAGTGATAGGCTTACTTTTCTTTTATTTTGTTACCTTATACAAGATTATAGTTAGTTGTAATATTGGGTGAGGGTATGTTGTTCTGGATATCAGTCCGGTGTAAACTTAATCACACTGGGTCCCTTCAGGTCCCGGGCTTGGGCCCAAAATGTCCTTTTGCGATTTTGTATTAAGCGCGCGTGAGGTTTATTTTTTTTTGTTAGTCTCTAGGGTTCTAGGGAATTATGTTATTGGAGAGGGGTTTCTTTTTTTTTGTGGTTATTAGTCTGGGGTGAACTTTATCACCCTGGGTCTCTTCAGGTCCCGGGCTTCGGCCCAAAATGTCCCTCCGTGTTTCTTTTTCCAACGGCCTTAGGCTCCGATGGGTGCCGGGGCTGTACGGGGGGTCACCCTTTAGCGGAACTGCGTTGCTTACGCTCCTTCAGTGGGAGGTGAATTACCTGCCGGCAGGGACCCGAGGGGAACTGTCACTATGCGGGGGTTCACTACTGTCGGAGTCAGATGACCTTGCAGGGCCTCCCGTGGAAGTTTTGGCAGTACCGGAATCTTTGATACCATAACGTGTCCCTTGGTAAGTTACCAGCGGAGGTCTAGAAGTGGGTGGGGACTGTGTTCGTTGTCTGCTGGGTGAGAGGGCTCTGTACACTGTAAGGTGTGAGGTGCAGGGGTGTGTAACCATGGCGCGTTTAACATCCTTCGCGAGGTCGCCCCTGGAAGTGTGCATTGTTACCGCTCACTTGGGCAGATTTCGATCACGGTCCGCCGAAATGGTTGGACCAAAACTGTTTTAGTCTGGTCGTACTTCAACGTACTGGGAGCTGGCTCCCGAGTATTACTCGAAACTTTTTTTTTTGTTGGGTCGTATTCTTTACGGGTTGGGTACTCGAATAGTGGCGTTCCATGTATTTGGGTATTACTGTGACTTGTTCGTTAGCTGTTGTTTTGGATTTGTCTTTTTCCGTGTGATTTGTTGGCGTCATTCGAATTTATTGCGTTATCGTCGAAAATCTTCGGTAGATTTTCTCCTTTCTTAGGGGACGGG
>CAXIIO010000669.1:0-18320 GCA_964028335.1 Altica lythri | reverse complement strand
ACTTAGGTGTTATCCTCGACAGCAAGCTGACGTGGAACTCACACATAGAAAGCAGAGTTAAAAAAGCATTTATATCTTATGAGCAATGCCGCCGAACCATAGGACAGACCTGGGGATTATCCCCCAAGGTCACCATGTGGATCTACACGGCAATCATAAGACCTATGCTAACATATGGTGCTGTCGTGTGGTGGCCTAAAGTGAAACAAACGACAGCTATCAAAAAATTAAACCAAATTCAAAGATCAGCATGCCTTCTCGTAACAGGAGCCATGCGAAGCACACCGACCAGCGCAATGGAAGTCATACTTGGTCTCACCCCCCTTGATATATTTGTTAAGGAGGTCGCATTGATGACCATGGTACGTTTTCGCTCCGTTGGTATCGAACCCACTGTAGGGACTGGCACCTATAGGGATAGTCTGTGGAGGGAATCGATAAAAGTGATACCACTCTTACAGGCAGTCACGGATGCCGTCGCACCAAGATTTGTCTTTGACAAACCCTACAAAATATTAACAAACAAGACAGCAGACCCCAACGTAGTGAACGCTCTGAGCGTATATACGGATGGATCAAAAACAAAGCAGGGTGTAGGATGTGGAATTTACTCAAGATCCGTAAGCCTAAAAACAAAATGGGCTATGGATGGCTTGTCAAGTGTGGTTCAGTCAGAACTCACAGGCATAACCATAGCTGCAAAAGAATTAATCAATAGGAACATCACAGGCAGGAATATAAACATATATACAGACTGCCGACAAGCACTACTGACCTTGAATAGACCACGTTTCACTTCAAGTTTAGTACTAGAATGGCACCAATCTCTAACTGAGGCCAGCCAGAATAACGTGGTCACTCTCAGCTGGATCAAAGGACATGGGAACTCTAAAGGCAACCGCATTGCGAACAATTTATCAAAGAGGGCTGCGGGCTACAGATATGTTAGCCCTCGCCCGTCTACCAAGCTAACATTGTCCGCAGTCGTGGACCTTATTAAACAGCACTCTCACCAAAAATTTATACAGTGCTGGGATGAAACTACGAACTGTAGACTGGCCAGAGAGTTATTACCTCATCCTGGCGAGGAAACAGCAAAAAATTTAAGGCATTGACCAGACAAAATCTCCGAACAGCTGTGGGAATTCTGACAGGTCACTGCCAATTGCGACAACATCTCTTTAGGATGAAATTAACAGAATCGCCGCTATGCAGAGGCTGCGAACAAGAAGAGGAAACAGTAGAACACATTATGTATGACTGCTCTGCTTTTTCTGAAATCAGAAGATCCGTGTTGGGCGAGTATTGGCTTACACCAGCCGATGTCAGGGAGATCCCCCTCGGGAGCCTCATCACCTATTTTAAATCAATAGGCCTGGTGACATCCTGAGGTGAGGATATCCCTACACACGGGAGGATGCACAATGGGTCATGTAAGGCCTCGGTGCTGGCTGGGCACTAGCTCGCCCCTCCCAAATTTCCAGATCCAGAGATGCCACCACACTTCTCGCAGAAACTTACCGAAAGTGTAGGTAGCTTTATAGTTTTAATTCCTACTACTTTTCGGAACATTAATTAAGGTATGCTAAGTAACTAATTGACATCGTTGTATCATATTTCTACCCTTACCTAAAATTTAATCTTGTTTATATGCTATAAAATCACTTTTTTACATCTTAATAAATGTCAAAATCTATGTTTTAAAGTTTCTATATGTTTAAAATACCCATTTTCTTTTATTAATAAAATATTAATATCTATTGAAAATATCTAATAAAAAACACTGTATCATTTACTATAAAACTTTTCGGTGGAATTGTAGAAATCAAATCAGTATTTCTCTTAAGTGTTTTCAGCAAGATACCACCGCTCTTTTAATGCTTACTAAGATCGCCCTCAGTACTTTTAATGAATACGAATTTAGTGTGATAAGACGATGTCGATTGGCTACTTTGCAGACATTAAGTGGCGCAATGTCCCGAAAAGTCTTATGACTCTCTTCTACGAAGAGATTAGAATTGAGAAGGACCCTTTGTCTCCAAAACTATAAAATTTACCACATTTGAGAACATTAAAAAGTTATAGGATAATTGTACAGGTTTTTACATTTATAACAGATCTTTATTTTAAATTTAAAACAAAAAATTGTTAGATTTACTAAATCAGCCAAAAGTTTTGTAATAAAAATGATTAAATATAAAAACATTCCTTATTTTAACATAGATATATACATTTTACATTACCGTTTTCTCAACAATCTTTAACTGTTCATAAGGAAGAAAAAAGGTAAAAAATTCAAAAAAAAAAAACGCCAAAAAGAGATAGATTGGATGAACAGCAAAAGGAAGGATATGGAAACGAAGGTTCTTAGTTGCGCATTTAGTCCTACGAACCGGAAAATAAACGCCAATCTGTTGTGTGGGTGTTTCATAATGAGGAAAAACCAACAAAAGTGATCGGTTCTCAAAGTGTGTCAAAGAAAATAGTCGCAACTTTTGTATATAAATCTGGTCATGTGGCAATAAATCTTTGGAAGATCTAAGAACAGTTACTTCTTCACATTTCCATAGATCAAGAATTCAATGCATGGACTACGATTCCAGTCACCAGAAAAAGTGATTGATACCTTTAAAACGGCTCTCCAGTATTGCCTAAAATATTAGCTTGTATCAGTAATTTTTGAATATATGCAAATTTCCATTCGGTATAATATCCAATAAAACATTATCGAGATTTATCCACGAAAATAAGTGAAAACCGTCTTTATGAGTTGCGCGTGAACGTGTTCAATCTGCATTAATGTCTTTAGGCGTCTCTCGGGGCTCCGATGCATCACAAACACATATGCACACGTTTCCCGGCTAAATTCATTGTCCAATTTGCAAATTGCAACGCAATTAAAATAGAAACGCTTTTTTTACCACGTTTATTGATAAAGTGATTTCAGTTGATTAATTCGGAAAGAGGAAAAGCAGCTTATTGCATTCGATAGAATACAAAAAATAGGGAGATTATTCGTGTTTGAGAGTTATAAAAAATAACCGAATTAGAATAAAATTAATGGTATTAAGACAGAAAGATAATATATAAATTAATATTATAGCCTATAAATATAAAAAACAGAAATCGTTTAGCTTACTTCCTCTGTTAGTCAAAGCTTTGCTGTTAATTTAATTTACGAAAGATGTCTTAATTTAAATTTACGCAAGTCGTAAAGTTGAGAAGGTTACTTTAGCTATTTGGAAAATAAACCTTCGTTTCTTAAGCTGGTTGTAGTGAAATTAACACCTAATGAGTATTATGAAATACCTTCCTTAGAGAAAGGTACTAAAAGTTCAACGTATCCTTTAAATAAAAATTCCTAGGTATTAAAAGTTCAGTTTGAATTGATCGAAAATCCAAGGATCATATTAGCTATTTCTGGAATACGGTATCTCGGATTGTTTAATATTTCAAAAGAACTTCTGACGTGAACACCCTTCCTGATTTGAAGAAGAGTAAGGGTACGCTCACACTGGAGCCGACTATGTGCGACTTGGAGTCGTGTGTAGTCGTCCGATTAGACACGAAGGTTCCCAACTTATGTAAATGCATATCTGTTCTCACATTGCAGACGACTTGCTCGTACGACTACGCACGTATAGGACCGACCAGCGACTCGATCCAAACGGGTTTGGATTTTGTAGTATAGTCGTGCGTGTTTAATTAATTTTCTGCATAGGAAAAAAATGGATACAGAAAAACTAATAATGTTGGTTCATCAGCAAGAGTGTTTGTGGAATCTAAATAGTGAAAATTATCATTCGAGAGATTTGCAAAGAAAGGCTTGGAAAGAAATAGCATCAGAAATGAAGTGCACAGGTATGTATTTTGTAAACAAACATTTATTTTTCTTAAGTACAGAATACTTTTCTTATAAATGCTAGAAAAAATTATATACGATTATTATTGAAAAAAGACTTAAATTGTTCTCGAATAGCATATGCTCTTCTGACAGCATGGTTTTTACCTCTGTTACGGGCTCGAATGGCTGCGTTTTGTTGAAAGCCATTTGGTGTGGGTTCAACGTTCAAAGGTATACCCTCACTGTCAATAACAATATTATGAAGAAGGCATATGCATTTGATAATAATGTCAGCTTTTTCGGGGTCAACTTCCATAGCTTTAGTAAGTAGTCTCCATGTGCTAGTAATTATTCCAAAGGCACATTCAACGACTTGTCTAGCTAATGACAAACGTCTATTATAGTATTCTTCCTCAGGTCCTAAGCTTCTTTCAGGATAAGGGCGCATTAAGTACGTTTTTAAAGGGTACGCCTCATCTGCTATTAGTACGTGAGGCAAAAATACTTTGGTACCCGGCAATTGTCGTTCAGAAGCAGCATTGAGGGAACCATTTTCTAACCGCTTCGATAAACGTGAATTCGAAAATATCCCACCATCACTTTCTTTGCCATAAGCCCCAACTTCTATTGCAATAAATCTATAGTCTGGACCAGCAATACCCTGTAAGACGATTGAAAAAATTGCTTATAATTGTAGAACATACTGCCAGAGTTTGCAGGAGCTTTGATACGGATATGTTTCCCATCAATGCATCCTATACAATTTGGGAACTTCCACCGCTTCCAAAATTTATCTGTAATTTGAATTGCTTCTTCATTCGATGGAAATTTCATGTGGATTTCTCGAAGATTTTTCCATATCGCTCTGCATGTTTCATGTACAATACCAGCAACTGTATTATTAGCCATTCGGAAAGAAAATCCAATACTCCGAAAAGATGAGCCCGTAGCCAGATATCTAAAAAATATATATTATATTTTACGAATTTTTCTTGTGGTTTGGTTTACATATAATTGCTAAATAATAAGTTATTTGAAATTATAAAATATTTTTTTCGTTTTGGCTGCATTTTCAGCCTTTATGAATGGTATTCAGCGCAAAGCTTGGAGAAACACACGCAATTTTACATATAAAATTAAAATATCATTTACAACAGATATGGTCAAGACATAAAACGAATAAAAAAATATATTTTGTTGCAGGTGATGACTTAAAGAAAAAATGGAGAGGTTTAAGAGATATCTTCAGAAGAGAGTTTAAAAAATCTACTTCAAATAAATCTGGCGACGCAGCTAAGGACTACACCTCTAAATGGCCATTTTATAATTTGATGTTTTTTATAAAAGATATAATGACGCCAAGAAACTTGGAAGGTAGTGTCCCCGAACCTGAATCTGAGCCAACCGACATTAATGAAGCGGATTTCGAGCATGATGACGATGATAATATAGCTACAAGACAAACACCGTCAACGATACCAACGACTTCACAAACTCTGCTACCACAAAACCATCAATCATCATCCTCTAAACGCCTGTTTAAGTCTCCACCAAAGAAGAAAAATAGGCGATAGAATGAAGCAGCTAACTTTGATGAAGCGTTTCTTAGAATTGAGCAAGAGAAATTGAAATATCTCAAGGGGCCTGTGCAAGATAGTGAAATGCAATTCCTAATGAGTCTGCACCCTTTTCTTAAATAAATACCCGCTTCTCAACAGTTGTCAGTACGAGCGGACTTGATGCAAGTTCTCATGAAGAATCAACCCACTCCATCATATTTACCAACTCCCAGTCCGGCTCCCAGTCCAGGATACCAATCATCGAGTGAAGACTGGGTAAGTGATTGTTCGAGCTCCCAGCCCAGTACAAGCTACGTAATTCTGGAAGGCACTAGTCAGTTGCCTACACAATACAACCCGCCCCAGCTTCAGACGTTTTTCACAAGTTTTGATTCAACAGAGATCGAAAAAAGAAGCTAATCTGTCTTAAAATGTCTCCAAAAATGTCAGAGAGAGGTTCTTTATTTTTATATTCGTTAGAAAAAAGTTTATTTACAAAGAAGTTTATTTGTGTTAGAAAGTAATCTATTTCTGTTAAAAGACGTTTGTTGAAAAATATATTTATTTAAAAGTTTATGTTGAAAAATAAAAAGTTATAGTTCAATATTCTGTTTATCTTCTTACCTCAGTGTCACAGTCAAACGCTCTTCAGGGGATATAACACGGCGAAAATTGTTGTATTTAGTCAGGTCAGACTTAACATTTTCCAAGATATAGTTGAAAGTTTCTAAAGTCATACGGAAATATTCAAAAAACTTTGTGGGGCTTTCCTTTAAATCATCCATTAGATGATGGAACTCGCCAAACTCTTACCCATTCCATCCTCCTCTGACACCTTCGTCTTCGACGTCGTAGCAGATTGTTTTCAGCCAGATAAAATAATGGATCCATTTTTAAAAGTAGTAACTACACAAGTAACTACACACAACAAGAACAAGAAATCTCCGAGTATGTCCGATAAGTATGTTCCAATGTGTGCACTCTGGTCGTACGACCAAGTCGTGTGAAAAGTCGTCCGTAATCGCAATCGTGTATAGTCGCAAATAGTCGGCTTCAGTATGAGCGTACCCTAAAGTCTAAGAGTTTTTTTTTTGTGAACTAACCATGATCTCAAAATGAGCCTTCTATGCAGCTATATGCAAAACTAAATGGACAATAATACTCGTACCAAATTTGTAAAGAAAATGAACCCACTTAACACAGTTTTAAAGCTATCTGATCAAATACTAATTTTAAAATTTTGAAAAAAAGGAATACAAAAATGTAAATTTAAATATTAATTATACAGCAAAATACGATTTTACAGTAATTCTATCACAATTAAAATTAACATAAATTGTGTTTAGTTTTACGACAAATGTGTCATAATTATAATCTGCTCATTGCATTTGCAATCATGTGGGAACACAAGATTTATAGTCATCAAATTTAATACTTCGAGTATAGAGATTTATTACTAACTAGATTCATAGCTTCACACAAACTTAAAATTCAATCGCTCAATTAATATTATTAATTATAATAATTA
Organism: Altica lythri; assembly: GCA_964028335.1. NCBI lineage: Eukaryota > Metazoa > Arthropoda > Insecta > Coleoptera > Chrysomelidae > Altica > Altica lythri. The sequence goes on along the minus strand of CAXIIO010000669.1, from coordinate 11,389 downwards.
ATTTATTAATTAATGTTTTAATTTCTATACTATTTCATCTGTAACTTTTAATATCCTAATCTAAATTACTTACATTTTAAATAAATGGAATTTATAGTTATGTACAAACTGAAATCTGTTGGTTAAGTCTTAGATTAGGAAATAAAACTTATAATCTACAGTTCTATTAGATTGTTTTTTTAACTTCCCGCTAAAAAGATTAAAAAAAAAAATTAAAATCGGGAAATTATTGGTTTTACCCCGTTTTTCGAAAATCGAGTTTTCATCGGATCTCAACGTTTTGAGGTATTTGGAACCTCCCCTGACTATTTTTACGAGGGTGTGTGTGTGTGTGTGTGTGTGTGTGTGTGTGTGTGTGTGTGTGTGTGTGTGTGTGTGTGTGTGTGTGTGTGTGTGTGTGTGTGTGTGTGTGTTTGTGTTTGTGTTTGTGTTTGTGTTTGTGTTTGTGTTTGTGTTTGTGTTTGTGTTTGTGTTTGTGTTTGTGTTTGTGTTTGTGTTTGTGTTTGTGTTTGTGTTTGTGTTTGTGTTTGTGTTTGTGTTTGTGTTTGTGTTTGTGTTTGTGTTTGTGTTTGTGTTTGTGTTTGTGTTTGTGTTTGTGTTTGTGTTTGTGTTTGTGTTTGTGTTTGTGTTCGTGTTTGTGTTTGTGTTTGTTTTTGTGTTTTTGTTTGTGTTTGTGTGTGTGTGTGTGTGTGGGAGTCACAAAAATTAATCATTTTTAACCATATTCATAGTCTAAATCCTAAACAGTTCCTACCTATGTAAACATATTTTGTATAGCAGCTCTTTCCGTTGCCACGAACTTATTTATGCACTGACACCGTTTGCAATAGCCATATTTTAAGTTTCTTTTTAAATGATTTGATATAAACAATTTCTTTTAGCTCTTTTGGCAAAAAGTTATAAAATTTTGGCGCTAAGTAGTCACTGGATTTGTGACCAATATATTTTTTAGAAGCTGGAACCACCATACAATCGTTTTTAAATCTAGTGTGTTTTTCGTGAGTAACTGTTTGTAATTTTATTTTGCCCTTGTTTAGTAACATCATGATTTTTAAGAAATACAGCTGCCTTAGATCGAAAACGCCTGCCTCTTTAAATAGAATGTCACTAGAATATTTTTTGTTTTTGTTAAAAATTACTTTTAAAATCCATTTTTGAATCACGTCCAAGTTTTTAAGATAGCAATTCTTTACGCCACCCCAACCAACAATACCATAGTTAAGCTGCGATTGAACAAGCGCATAATATAAAGTTTTCATTTGATCAGTTTTTAAATAATCTTTAAGTTGTGAGAACCGTGTTATCAAGTATCGCGTGTTGGAAATTATATTCTTAATTTGCTTGTCCCACCTCAGATGCTCATCTATAATAATTCCAAGATATTTAATTGATTCAGCTCTTGAAATAATTTTGTTATCTTCAATATTTAGAAATCGATAATTTGGATGTATGTAAACCTCTTATAACTTTTAAACGGCTTGACCGATCGGAATAAAATAAAAAGCGTTCCAAAGAGTTCCATCTAACTTAGATGTAAGTTTGAACCGATTCGGACCGCTAGATTTCCAGAAATTTCAAAATAACCAAAAAACAATTGGTAAAAATGATGGTTTTTGGGCATATCTTTTTGGCTATTACATCGATCAATTTCATAATCTGATCAGCTCTCAAGCTTAAAAAACCACGTCGAATGCCGTTTTGCAAATTAAAATCGGTTGATTCGTTCGTAAGATATCGTTGTCGAAAAATTTCAAAAAAAGTGTTATTTTAATAACTTAGAGATTTTTTTGACTAATCGATTTTGCACCCTCAGTAACGTTTTTAGGTCTCAAAAAACTGCGTCGAATGCCATCTTGAACATTAAATCGAATAACGCGTTAAAAAGTTATGGCTTTTGAAACATTTCAAAAAAAGTCAAAAACGTCAAAATACGTCACGTTACTATAGCTTTGCGGTTAAAACTAGCGGGAAGGCCTTTAAGGTCAACCTCTTTTCGAATTTTTTAACATTTGTGTTGCTATGAAAATGTTTCATAACGAGAAAAAGTTTCATATATGAACTATGGACCAGAAAGTGGATGTAAACAAAATTTTTTAACATTTGTGTTGCTATGAAAATGTTTCATAACGAGAAAAAGTTTCATATATGAACTATGGACCAGAAAGTGGATGTAAACAAAATAAATTGAGTTTATGTACCTAATAAAAAGTTCAACAGTATATAGTCGAGGAAATAAAGCAATGTACAGTCGAAATTTTTAGAAAAAAGCATTGTTGAAATGCGATTGTAACAAAAGCATTTCTCTAATAGTTTATGAACACAAATTTTCCTGATGCTCCGACGAATCAAATGCAAAAAACTGCATCTTAATCCTTCTTACTACACAAAAAATCGACAGTAAGGCGGATTTTAAGGGAGTCAAATATTTGTAGATATTTTTATTTACAATAATCATGATGTGGTTAATCTTTTGAAACGATATTCTCTATTGACCATCGTCGTAAAGATGTCAAAAATAACCATTTTTTGGTCGCTCGGCGTAACAATGAAATGCAATATACGGCACACAGGACATATAAAATTTTATTATTATAGCCATATTTTTTATTCCAAAGAGCTATTAATAATTTATAAACCAGAAAGAAAATAATCCGTATTAATAATTACTACAGCCCCCAGTACATTAGTTTCGGTAGTGTAAAAGCAAAAGCGATTATAGCTCCACATTTTACTAGCGGACTCGCTACTTGGGAGGACTTCCTGCTTCCGGTATTCTTCACTTCGTGCTTCCTGTCAAATTCACGTTCCTACTTTCCTTTCTAACCGGATCCTGCGTATTTCGACGGATTCTTATTTATGTCTATAGGATATTGCATATATCTATTATTCGTTAAGACATCTTTCCAGGCGCCGTGAATTCCTTTTTTTTGTCTTATCTGCAATTATTTGTATTATAATAGTGTAAAACTATAATAGAATTAATATTATTTTTCACATATTCGTCAGGTAGCGTTGCGACAAAAACAAATAAGATGTTTTAAACAACATTCGTAAGGTAAGGGGATGTGCAAGATTGTGGTAACTATAGAAGCAATAACCTAATGTCACATGCTTAGAAAATTTGAAAGAGAATAGTGGAGAAGAGGATACGAGAAGAGACGAGTGTAAGTAACGAGCAATTTGGATTTATACCTGGGAGAAAGAGTGACGTCTGATGCTGTTTTTGGTATGAGAAGAATGATGAAGAGATGTGAAATGCAGCGTATGTCCGATTAGTGCAACAGGTGTATGAGGTTACGAAAACGGAAATAAAAAGCAGTATTGGGGTTACGGAGGGATTTGAAGTGCATGTGGGGCTTCACCAAGGGTCGCTGTTTAGCCCCTGTCTGTTTAGTATGTTGATAGATGTATAAATGATGGGATTAGAGGTGAAGCTGCATTGGATATGATGTATGCGAATATTGTGATCGTAGATTTTGCAGAAAAGAACCGGAAGGACAACTAATTTAATAAGAAATGGAGAAAAGCGCTTGAGAATAGTGTCACGCCTGGAGGGATTGGGAGAATGTGCCATAGTGTTTAGGATGAAGGGTAGCTTACTAAAGGCACTTCCCACCCAGGTCGCGGTTATCTACCCCCTGGTTAGGTATCCTGCTGAAGGCTGAAAACTAACCAAGGGGAAGATAAGATAAACAACAGGAAACAAACAACAAATATATTTACAACGTAACAAGCAATAACAATGAATAATTAAAATATGAATAACGAACTCAATATAATAATTTGACTAATCTTACCAAATAAAACTATATGGTGGCATGTCACACTTACTCACGAAAAACATGTCAAGAGTCACAACGGCCCAGTCCCAAGGGTCTGTTTTAGGGACACCCCGAAGGGTGACCCTTACAGACAACCTCAGACTCCGAACTCCCCGTGTCCGACCTCAACAACTTGCTTTTATAGCCAATTCATATTCTACGTGAGAATAAAAATTAAACTATTTAAACACGTGTCGAGATCTAACGCAATGACTTTGACCTGGTAAAATGTAATACAAAACAATACAGTAATACAGTAATACAATAAACTAATAAATTAATATCTAGGGCAAAACTGCCCTCTTATCGTATGTGACAATAGAATACAACGAAGACTGAGTATATGACAACAGAGAATACGAATAGACTGCAGGACCAAGTGGTGCCAGCTATCCAAAACTTTAGAGTATGTGGTAGAAAGCAATGGAAGGCTAAAGAGTGAGATAAATCATAGAATTAAGTGTGAATGGATGAACAGGAGAAGAATAAGTGGAAATTATATACTATATACTATAACATTGCGAGGCACTGGATCGTAGAAGCAGGACTTCAAAGTGCTTCCACAAACATATGGCAACCATACTTTAGACTTCAAACTTGTGGAGGGTGCAAAGTTCCTGGAGTGGGTGACATGAATAAATGGATAAGTACAATACGTCTGATTATAGACCTCAGTACGACCTGTGATTATATTTTACACGGCTTCGATCTTAAAAAAAGCTATAAAAGCTATATCAATAAAAGAATAAAACAAAATTTTTAATACAAAATATTACATACAAATTACTTCTTCATAAATTTATATTATACAAGATCGCCATTAAATTTCCTTATAAAATATTCCAACATACAAATATATACATATTTAATTAAATGGTAGTTATATTTTACTATCTTTTAGTTAGAGTAATCCCCAAACTCCACAAAGTTCCTTTCACAAATTTTATGGCACTGACATTCTGTTTTAATTATTTTCCCTTTACGAGTTCTTATCATAAAGTTTATACTTATGTGTTCTATTCTAATTCAATTTGCTAATGTACTTAACAGAAATAAACTTCATTAATTTAAATGTTTATAATGCTGATTAAAATTTAAATTTACTTTTATATGATAAGTTTTAACACAAAATAATATTTTGGTTTTGTTTGTTGCTGGTGTAGTCACTTAAAGAGGAACAAGGTATTAAAATTTTTCAGGAAAAAAAATAAATTAGGATTTTATAATATTTTTACATATATTTATGGAACAAAACAACGCAAAAAAGGCAAAAATAGAGTTGCAAAAAGAGAAGTGCACTAGAAATTACCTAAAGGTTAACAAAGATTAAAGTCTCTAAAACCCAGGGATCTTACAGGACATCTGGAGATTCTAAGGCTCTGAGCAACCCAATCCATGAAGATGCCTGTAGACAGTATGTCTCCAAAACGATATTTTGTTCTTACACCAATTTTAATGAGTGTGAGTTAATACAAAACGAAATATATTATACTGATGAATCTAAAACAGGGAAGAAGTAGGTATAGGGGTTACAGACAGTTACAGCTCCCAACAATAGCACTGGGTAACACTTTTACAATCTTCCAGTGTAATAGACTTCTATGCTCAAGACTGCATTAGACAAGGAACTCAGTGCAGCCTACTGGAAAAACGCTCCAGACCAAAGACAAGCAAAACGTTCTTATTGCGCTTCTCTAAATTACTCTTCAGAAACCTGAACTCAGAGTAATAACAGAAATTCTTACAGGACACTGTCGACTGAGGTACCACCTTTGTAAAATGGACAAAGTGGCCTGTTAAACATGCAGATTGTTCGTTAAGACCATAAATATCTGGAATAGGTCTTCTTTGAGCTTGAACAGGTTACAAATGTAGATTCTAAGCGGATAAAATAGATTTTCTCAAAAACAACTTATGGGCTCCTAAACGGATGTAGAATACACACAAAAAATCTTTTAGGTCGCATTCTAGTAAGTTCATTTGAGCCAATCGACCACAGTTATAATCTATAATCTATAATCATTTTTATATAATTTATTGGATTTTTAGTGAGTTCACGAGTTGCCACTGTTAAAAAATGATTTAAAATACTAAAAGATTGAGCAAACTCTTAACCATCAAATTTTATTAAGTATCAAACTAGGTTTATAAAATGATTGTTTTGGTGAAACCTTAAAGAAACAAAAAGAGAAAACATAAAACTTGAGAGAACTCAATTGTCAGCCTACTATAACAATAGACTAAATCACAATAACAGTTTCTCCAAGTATTTGTATCAATAAACTATGACATAAAACATAAGCAAGATGGGTGGGTGTCTTTGAAACTTTTTACGATTATAGCAGAGCATTACATCTTTGATTTGATATTGAAGTATGTTTTCGCCTACCGAATTAATGTTTGGATATGGTGAAAACGTCTGCTTAACTATCATATAAATGCAAACGGTTTCTATTTCCGTAGTGTACAAAACATATTACATATAAGGACAGAATTATATTAAAATAACTTCATATATGATATCGTTTCGTTTGCAGGAACTTTAAAATCAGAATTTATATAAAATGTAAAACGGATCTTTGGTATTTAAAAAATATTATCAAATTAATACTACAGAGACGGGTTACAATAGGTTATGAGCTCGGCAGATTGTAAGAAATTTAGTGAGTTTGCAAAGATTTAAATTGGACTCTTGAAAGACAAAACGAATTGGTCTACATGAAAATCCAAGTTACTTGGAGGTCTCGTTGTTGTAGAAGGAACATTAGAAGAACCAAAGTTTCTGAAAGAAGTCGCAAAATCTGTGGAAATCTCTATCTACAACAAACAACTCAGCGAGTACCTGAAAGAAGAATGTAGTGCTATGATAAGATTAACTACCAATATTTAAGAAGGTAAAGCGTATGATCTATGTCTTCAATTTTTTATTCATGTAAAAGATGTGCGTGATGATGTCGTTATGCATATGTTAAAATTAAAGAACTAATGAAATGAGTTGAAACTCGAAATTCGAAAAGAGTTACCGGAGCTACAGAGTTACTGCAAGTGAAAAATTCTACTTCTCAAAGTCTTTTAAGATAGGACTACTAGCCTTTTCTCGTGGGCTAGATCTGTTCCTCCATGCAATAATCTTTACAAGTATGCTTTTATAAAGACTCCACAGTAGTGTACCTAAAAAAGTTTAAAGTTAAAATTTTTCAATGAATCTATAAGCACAAGAAATATGTATATTAAAGTTTACATTTGATACCTCAATAAGTATTTGTTTGATTGTTTTTTTCATTAGGTATATGCGACACACAGTGTACATATTCAGTATTTCATCGTTATGCCTCATAGACTTTCATTAGGTCATCATTGGCAGAACAAAATCAGTCAAGGGGAATGAAACACTGAAACTTTATTAACGTTGGTGCTACAACATTTTGAGGGTTAGATGTGAGTATGAAATTTTGGCATCATCCGGAAATAAATAACAGGAAATGTTTTTGTTTCAACCGAACCTTCGGTGGTCGTAAAAGCTGACGGAAGTTCCATGATTGCGCTTACCGGATTACTATATTCCTAATAAAAAGGTATAGAACTGTGTTTTTGATAACGTTAACTGTTTTTTTTTTTAATTTATTCTAATACCGGTATTATAATTTTATCGTGATAAGTTCATGAATTTAATCAAGGTCAATATTTTATATGCAATTCTGTGTTTTCGACTAACTTTTCATTCAACTCTCGATATTATACCGGTGTTACATCCACAATTTTATCATAAAGAAGTTCAAGGTAGTACTTCATTTTTAATCTAAAATATACAATAACTAATAGATTTTTAGTGATTTCACGTAAGATTTTAGTTTGTGGTTATCTCTATGGTGATTTAGCTACTTATTAGCATCTGTAGCTCCAGCTTCTTAAACCAAAAAAATCTTTATGAAAAACTTCTAAGTTTGTACAAAATCTATTCTTTCTTTGAAATTCCTGATTCCAGACACTCTTCCCATGCTTTGGCAGTTACAGAATGATCAACTATCAACTTGACTATCAATAAATTCTGTCAAACGGAAGTATATTTCTAACATGATGCAGGTGCGATAAATGCCTTAGTATTTAAAAATTAAATTCCAATGATGCAGAACTTTACACCACCCTTCCATTAACCAACGTTCTCTGTGATACCATTTAAAAATATGTGTCATAATTGATTGTTCCAATCCTGACATGAAATGTTTTTCCTGCTTTATGAATAAAAGGTGATAAGAGTTAGATAACGACAGGTAAAGAGGGTGGAAAAATAGACAAGCAACTTCATGCCATAAAACAATACAAAGTTCATCATAACGGGTAGTGGATTATATAATTTTTGAACAGGTGTGCTCACAGACTTATAGGTACCTGTGATTCATAATAGATCGCATTCACTTCACAAATTAGCATAAGCTGGTGCGGGGAGAGAAATACATGCAAACTCACCCCAGTTTCATCATATATGACAGTCGTATAACCTATATATCCATAATATTGAACAGAATCGAGTCATTTGGTCTATAACAGTATATCCTTTTAAACTTTTCTTAACTCATTTTGAGTACTGTTTTTATACCGAATTATTATGTCTTATTTGATTTGTTCATATCGCTACACAAGGGTGGTGATTTAATTGGTAAAACAATATCCCTTGACATTTGAAGGATGATAAAGGTAGCTGACGAATTGGCGGTGACTATAGCACCAAAAGATAAACTACTTAATCACGCGAAAAACAAGCAATGACTCATTACTTTTACCCGTGCTGGAAAGGAGAGCAAGGGGATCCACACCAAGAAACCTCCAGACAATGCTGACAGCCTCATTGTCAGATCTGCTCTGGAAAAGGGCCACAGTTTAAGAAACGTCCTCACAAGCAGTAAGGATAATTAACTCCAGAAAAGTGGCAGACGTGGAGCTTCAAGTGAACAATTCTACTCATCAAAGTCTTTGATAGAGGAGAACTTACCATTTCTCTTGGGTTAGAACTGTTTCTTCATGCCTGTGTTCTTTTTTGACAAGCTAAAACAGAAGTGTTGGACTTTTTTTAAGGAGAATTTCCACCTGATTGATGGACTCTCTCTCTCTCTCTCTCTCTCTCTCTCCAACCTTCGTTACACCATCTTCGTAAGGTCTGCTACAAGTGCCAAGTTCCACTTGGCCCGTCTGTCCTCAAACCAAACTGCTGCTGCTCAACACTGCTATCAGACCTACCTGCACGTGTAAAATAAATTGAAGTATTGAGGTAAAAATAGAGTTGACCGATTGAGGGTAGAAAAGCAGCCAGCAGAGGCTAATTTCAATCCCAACCTCAAAGGTGTCAGACTTTGCTGAAATAGATTTCCTGGCTGCAAAAGAGATTGTGGAAATGACAGTTGTTCTTAACAGAGAGCAGGGCTTAAATGCTCTTTTCTCTGTCAGTTTTTCTGTTTTAGATCGATTCGTGTCGGTCATTTAAAACATCTCCGATTTCTCTTTTACCAAAAGAAGTATTACACGTACAAACCTCGATTTGCGTTTAAATAAAAACTAATTTAATATACTACAACTTCATTTCCTATTACTTTCACGGTGGAATCACTCCTTCGGTAGGTGTTCCTCGCGAAAGTCGGCCAAAACTTTAAATTTGAATATTTTGGGAAAAATTACCAATTTTCAAAGGATCCTACATAGCTGCGGTTGGGTTCAAGTTGTTGGAATTTTAACCTACTCAAAAAATTATTTTTCATGTTTTTTGCAAAAGAGAAATAAGCCAAAAACTGAAATAACTCCTACCTGTTTTTTGGTTGAAAACTAGGATTTACACCACTCAAACATGTCCTTACAACACATCAAAAATGCAGTTCTCTTTAATTTTTTTCGACCCTCTAACACCTGGCAGCTGGATATTGTTTTAATAGAACCTCGTATATATTTTTTTATATATTTTATTTTCTAGTGTCCCTGTCTGACCCTAAATATAAATCATACCTACCATTTTACCAAGATTTGACCCTATGGTATAATAATGAACCAACTAACATTTTAAATTAATCTGTGTTTTAAGCTTTAAACTTTATTTACTTTGCCATTCAAAAATATGTATAGCGAAATGTCAAATGTACACGTTCCTAACGCGAAGACATTAAGTTAAATTGACCAATTTCCAATTTAAAGTGATTATGTTTGTTCGCTAGAGTGGCAATTTTTGAAAGCATTATTTTTTATTACCTTCAATTTTTCATAAAGGATGCAATTGATTAAAATCGTAAAGTATGATATGGGGCTTACTATATCCCTTATAAGCCTTTCGCAGCTGGATTTGGACATATGCAAGACACCCTCTAAACAAAAATATATAATTTAAGATTTTAATATTCAGTGGACTATGAAATCATAAAAAAAACACTGCACTTGTATTATGTATTAAAATATTAAATATTTAGATTTATATATCAAAAATTGCATATTTATATACAATAGTGTGAAAAAAATAATGGAGCCTTTTAATTTTTTGTTTTGAAATTAACAGAACTTTATACATTATTTTTTTTACTTTTTTCTAATTTTTCACAATCGTTTTCGAATTTTTTACTAAATTACCTACAATTTTTGTGGCAACACAGTTTCAAATTAACATACGAGGAGGCATCGCTCACATTCCTTGATCGATCGCGTACCGTAAAAAATCAAGTAGCTATATATATATTTCATACATACCAGGCATGAACGTTCTCACTAATCTACGGTAGTAGAAACTGGTCTTCTTATCCTTGGGAGATATTGAGCGATCTGTCTAGGGCTCTCTTACGCACAGGATATTACAAGACAATCTCGAATCACAAGCTTTCATAACACGAACGTCAAAGAACCAATTCTTCAGGAGGACTCCCCCACTGAGACCCATAACACCACTTCCACGGACACCCAGGAAGCCTGTTAAGTGGAAAGTGTCTGTTACACTAACACCAAACCTCCTACGAAGACTTCTGACATCATCAATATTGACCATCACCAGAGCTCCACTCTGGAAGATCATACCAGTAACAGCCAGCGAACTTTTCAAAGACGTGGAGTCGATTGAACCACACCCCGAGGAACCAAGATATTTCATTGTTCACCGACAGCATCGCCTTTTCACGAATTGATTATTTTTGCACATTTTATAATTTGAAATGTCTTAAAATTATTTTCGATTTCTTCTTTCACACGACGTTTTTTTGTATCAAAAACGTACGCCTGTATGTCTATATTGCAATTTGTTTCAAGCGCGATAAAAGATGTTTTAATTTCTAAAAAGTTTTAGTGGCTCATTACATTTAAATTATAAATAAAAATCTAAAATTCCATCATATGAAGAAACATTACAAGTGTCAAGTATTCAAGCCTAATTAATGTGTCTCGATGTAAAAGAAGTATGTATACCTACGTTTAATGTACTTACCGACTGGTTGATTAGAGATATGCACGATACACCAGCATTTTGTATTATTAAAAACTTGTCAGAGTTAGACAATATAGTTTGTTCTTGCATGTTATCTTTTCATTTTCTAATTTATAACCAGCAC
>CAXIIO010000668.1:0-205242 GCA_964028335.1 Altica lythri | reverse complement strand
GACATTTAGCATTGTGACATTTGTCATTTGACATCTTAGACATTTGCCATCTTGAAATTTGTCATTTTTGACACTTTTCATGGTTGACATTTAGCATTGTGACATTTGTCATTTGACATTTGCCATCTTGAAATTTGTCATTTTTGACATTTTTCATAGTGACACTTTTCATTTTTGACATTTAGCATTGTGACATTTGTCATTTGACATCTTGGACATTTGCCATCTTGAAATTTGTCATTTTTGACAATTTTCATGGTGACACTTATCATTTTTGACATTAAGCATTGTGACATTTGTCAGTTTTGACATTTGCCATCTTGAAATTTGTCATTTTTGACATTTTTCATGGTGACACTTTTTATTTTTGACATTTAGCATTGTGACATTTGTCATTTGACATCTTTGACATTTGCCATCTTGAAATTTGTCATTTTTGACACTTTTCATTTTTGACATTTAGCATTGTGACATTTGTCATATTCGACATCTTTGACATTTGCCATCTTGAAATTTGTCATTTTTGACATTTTTCATGGTGACACTTTTCATTTTTGACATTTGGCATTGTGACATTTGTCATTTGACATCTTTGACATTTGCCATCTTGAAATTTGTCATTATTGACATTTTTCATGGGGACACTTTTCATTTTTGACATTTAGCATTGTGACATTTGTCATTTGACATCTTTGACATTTGCCATCTTGAAATTTGTTATTTTTCACATTTTTCATGGTGACACTTTTCATTTTTGACATTTAGCATTGTGACATTTGTCATTTGACATCTTTGACATTTGCCATCTTGAAATTTGTCATTTTTGACATTTTTCATGGTGACACTTTTTATTTTTGACATTTAGCATTGTTACATTTGTCATTTGACATCTTTGACATTTGCCATCTTAAAATTTGTCATTTTTGACATTTAGCATTGTGATATTTGTCATTTCACATCTTTGACATTTGCCATCTTGAAATTTGTCATTTTTGACATTTTTCATGGTGACACTTTTCATTTTTGACATTTAGCATTGTGACATTTGTCATTTGACATCTTTGACATTTGCCATCTTGAAATTTGTTATTTTTGACATTTTTCATGGTGACACTTTTCATTTTTGACATTTAGCATTGTGACATTTGTCATTTGACATCTTAGACATTTGCCATCTTGAAATTTGTCATTTTTGACACTTTTCATGGTTGACATTTAGCATTGTGACATTTGTCATTTGACATTTGCCATCTTGAAATTTGTCATTTTTGACATTTTTCATGGTGACACTTTTCATTTTTGACATTTAGCATTGTGACATTTGTCATTTGACATCTTGGACATTTGCCATCTTGAAATTTGTCATTTTTGACAATTTTCATGGTGACACTTTTCATTTTTAACATTTGGCATTGTGACATTTGTCATTTGACATCTTTGACATTTGCCATCTTGAAATTTGTCATTTTTGACATTAAGCATTGTGACACTTTTCATTTTTGACATTTAGCATTGTGACATTTGTCAGTTTTGACATTTGCCATCTTGAAATTTGTCATTTTTGACATTTTTTATGGTGACACTTTTCATTTTTGACATTTAGCATTGTGACATTTGTCATTTGACATCTTTGACATTTGCCATCTTTAAATTTGTCATTTTTGACATTTTTCATGGTGACACTTTTCATTTTTGACATTTAGCATTGTGACATTTGTCATTTGACATCTTTGACATTTGCCATCTTGAAATTTGTCATTTTTGACATTTTTCATGGTGACACTTTTCATTTTTGACATTTAGCATTGTGACATTTGTCATTTGACATCTTTGATATTTGCCATCTTGAAATTTGTCATTTTTGACATTTAGCATTGTGACATTTGTCATTTGACATCTTTGATATTTGCCATCTTGAAATTTGTCATTTTTGACATTTTTCATGGTGACACTTTTCATTTTTGACATTTAGCATTGTGACATTTGTCATTTGACATCTTTGACATTTGCCATCTTGAAATTTGTCATTTTTGAAATTTTTCATGGTGACACTTTTCATTTTTGACATTTAGCATTGTGACATTTGTCATATTCGACATCTTTGACATTTGCTATCTTGAAATTTGTCATTTTTGACATTTTTCATGGTGACACTTTTCATTTTTGACATTTAGCATTGTGACATTTGTCATTTGACATCTTTGACATTTGCCATCTTAAAATTTGTCATTTTTGACATTTTTCATGGTGACACTTTTCATTTTTGACATTTAGCATTGTGACATTTGTCATTTGATATCTTTGACATTTGCCATCTTGAAATTTGTCATTTTTGACATTTAGCATTGTGACATTTGTCATTTCACATCTTTGACATTTGCCATCTTGAAATTTGTCATTTTTGACATTTTTCATGGTGACACTTTTCATTTTTGACATTTAGCATTGTGACATTTGTCATTTGACATCTTTGACATTTGCCATCTTGAAATTTGTTATTTTTGATATTTTTCATGGTGACACTTTTCATTTTTGACATTTAGCATTGTGACATTTGTCATTTGACATCTTAGACATTTGCCATCTTGAAATTTGTCATTTTTGACACTTTTCATGGTTGACATTTAGCATTGTGACATTTGTCATTTGACATTTGCCATCTTGAAATTTGTCATTTTTGACATTTTTCATGGTGACACTTTTCATTTTTGACATTTAGCATTGTGACATTTGTCATTTGACATCTTGGACATTTGCCATCTTGAAATTTGTCATTTTTGACAATTTTCATGGTGACACTTTTCATTTTTAACATTTGGCATTGTGACATTTGTCATTTGACATCTTTGACATTTGCCATCTTGAAATTTGTCATTTTTGACATTTAGCATTGTGACACTTTTCATTTTTGACATTTAGCATTGTGACATTTGTCATTTGACATCTTTGACATTTGCCATCTTGAAATTTGTTATTTTTCACATTTTTCATGGTGACACTTTTCATTTTTGACATTTAGCATTGTGACATTTGTCATTTGACATCTTTGACATTTGCCATCTTAAAATTTGTCATTTTTGACATTTTTCATGGTGACACTTTTCATTTTTGACATTTAGCATTGTTACATTTGTCATTTGACATCTTTGACATTTGCCATCTTAAAATTTGTCATTTTTGACATTTAGCATTGTGATATTTGTCATTTCACATCTTTGACATTTGCCATCTTGAAATTTGTCATTTTTGACATTTTTCATGGTGACACTTTTCATTTTTGACATTTAGCATTGTGACATTTGTCATTTGACATCTTTGACATTTGCCATCTTGAAATTTGTTATTTTTGACATTTTTCATGGTGACACTTTTCATTTTTGACATTTAGCATTGTGACATTTGTCATTTGACATCTTAGACATTTGCCATCTTGAAATTTGTCATTTTTGACACTTTTCATGGTTGACATTTAGCATTGTGACATTTGTCATTTGACATTTGCCATCTTGAAATTTGTCATTTTTGACATTTTTCATGGTGACACTTTTCATTTTTGACATTTAGCATTGTGACATTTGTCATTTGACATCTTGGACATTTGCCATCTTGAAATTTGTCATTTTTGACAATTTTCATGGTGACACTTATCATTTTTGACATTAAGCATTGTGACATTTGTCAGTTTTGACATTTGCCATCTTGAAATTTGTCATTTTTGACATTTTTCATGGTGACACTTTTTATTTTTGACATTTAGCATTGTGACATTTGTCATTTGACATCTTTGACATTTGCCATCTTGAAATTTGTCATTTTTGACACTTTTCATTTTTGACATTTAGCATTGTGACATTTGTCATATTCGACATCTTTGACATTTGCCATCTTGAAATTTGTCATTTTTGACATTTTTCATGGTGACACTTTTCATTTTTGACATTTGGCATTGTGACATTTGTCATTTGACATCTTTGACATTTGCCATCTTGAAATTTGTCATTATTGACATTTTTCATGGGGACACTTTTCATTTTTGACATTTAGCATTGTGACATTTGTCATTTGACATCTTTGACATTTGCCATCTTGAAATTTGTTATTTTTCACATTTTTCATGGTGACACTTTTCATTTTTGACATTTAGCATTGTGACATTTGTCATTTGACATCTTTGACATTTGCCATCTTGAAATTTGTCATTTTTGACATTTTTCATGGTGACACTTTTTATTTTTGACATTTAGCATTGTTACATTTGTCATTTGACATCTTTGACATTTGCCATCTTAAAATTTGTCATTTTTGACATTTAGCATTGTGATATTTGTCATTTCACATCTTTGACATTTGCCATCTTGAAATTTGTCATTTTTGACATTTTTCATGGTGACACTTTTCATTTTTGACATTTAGCATTGTGACATTTGTCATTTGACATCTTTGACATTTGCCATCTTGAAATTTGTTATTTTTGACATTTTTCATGGTGACACTTTTCATTTTTGACATTTAGCATTGTGACATTTGTCATTTGACATCTTAGACATTTGCCATCTTGAAATTTGTCATTTTTGACACTTTTCATGGTTGACATTTAGCATTGTGACATTTGTCATTTGACATTTGCCATCTTGAAATTTGTCATTTTTGACATTTTTCATGGTGACACTTTTCATTTTTGACATTTAGCATTGTGACATTTGTCATTTGACATCTTGGACATTTGCCATCTTGAAATTTGTCATTTTTGACAATTTTCATGGTGACACTTTTCATTTTTAACATTTGGCATTGTGACATTTGTCATTTGACATCTTTGACATTTGCCATCTTGAAATTTGTCATTTTTGACATTTAGCATTGTGACACTTTTCATTTTTGACATTTAGCATTGTGACATTTGTCAGTTTTGACATTTGCCATCTTGAAATTTGTCATTTTTGACATTTTTTATGGTGACACTTTTCATTTTTGACATTTAGCATTGTGACATTTGTCATTTGACATCTTTGACATTTGCCATCTTTAAATTTGTCATTTTTGACATTTTTCATGGTGACACTTTTCATTTTTGACATTTAGCATTGTGACATTTGTCATTTGACATCTTTGACATTTGCCATCTTGAAATTTGTCATTTTTGACATTTTTCATGGTGACACTTTTCATTTTTGACATTTAGCATTGTGACATTTGTCATTTGACATCTTTGATATTTGCCATCTTGAAATTTGTCATTTTTGACATTTAGCATTGTGACATTTGTCATTTGACATCTTTGATATTTGCCATCTTGAAATTTGTCATTTTTGACATTTTTCATGGTGACACTTTTCATTTTTGACATTTAGCATTGTGACATTTGTCATTTGACATCTTTGACATTTGCCATCTTGAAATTTGTCATTTTTGAAATTTTTCATGGTGACACTTTTCATTTTTGACATTTAGCATTGTGACATTTGTCATATTCGACATCTTTGACATTTGCTATCTTGAAATTTGTCATTTTTGACATTTTTCATGGTGACACTTTTCATTTTTGACATTTAGCATTGTGACATTTGTCATTTGACATCTTTGACATTTGCCATCTTAAAATTTGTCATTTTTGACATTTTTCATGGTGACACTTTTCATTTTTGACATTTAGCATTGTGACATTTGTCATTTGATATCTTTGACATTTGCCATCTTGAAATTTGTCATTTTTGACATTTAGCATTGTGACATTTGTCATTTGACATCTTTGATATTTGCCATCTTGAAATTTGTCATTTTTGACATTTTTCATGGTGACACTTTTCATTTTTGACATTTAGCATTGTGACATTTGTCATTTGACATCTTTGATATTTGCCATCTTGAAATTTGTCATTTTTGACATTTTTCATGGTGACACTTTTTATTTTTGACATTTAGCATTGTGACATTTGTCATATTCGACATCTTTGACATTTGCCATCTTGAAATTTGTCATTTTTGACATTTTTCATGGTGACACTTTTCATTTTTGACATTTAGCATTGTGACATTTGTCATTTGACATCTTTGACATTTGCCATCTTGAAATTTGTCATTATTGACATTTTTCAAGGGGACACTTTTCATTTTTGACATTTAGCATTGTGACATTTGTCATTTGACATCTTTGACATTTGCCATCTTGAAATTTGTCATTTTTGACATTTTCCATGGTGAAATTTTTCATTTTTGACATTTAGCATTGTGACATTTGTCATTTGACATCTTTGACATTTGCCATCTTGAAATTTTTCATTTTTGACATTTTTTACGGTGACACTTTTCATTTTTGACATTTAGCATTGTGACATTTGTCATTTGACATCTTAGACATTTGCCATCTTGAAATTTGTCATTTTTGACACTTTTTATTTTTGACATTTAGCATTGTGACATTTGTCATTTGACATCTTTGACATTTGCCATCTTGAAATTTGTCATTTTTGACATTTTTCATGGTGACACTTTTTATTTTTGACATTTAGCATTGTGACATTTGTCATTTGACATCTTAGACATTTGCCATCTTGAAATTTGTCATTTTTGACACTTATCATTTTTGACATTTAGCATTGTGACATTTGTCAGTTTTGACATTTGCCATCTTGAAATTTGTCATTTTTGACATTTTTCATGGTGACACTTTTTATTTTTGACATTTAGCATTGTGACATTTGTCATTTAACATCTTTGACATTTGCCATCTTGAAATTTGTCATTTTTGACATTTTTCATGGTGACACTTTTCATTTTTGACATTTAGCATTGTGACATTTGTCATTTAACATCTTTGACATTTGCCATCTTGAAATTTGTCATTTTTGACATTTTTCATGGTGACACTTTTCATTTTTGACATTTAGCATTGTGACATTTGTCATTTGACATCTTTGACATTTGCCATCTTGAAATTTGTCATTTTTGACATTTTTCATGGTGACACTTTTCATTTTTGACATTTAGCATTGTGACATTTGTCATTTGACATCTTTGACATTTGCCATTTTGAAATTTGTCATTTTTGACATTTTTCATGGTGACACTTTTTATTTTTGACATTTAGCATTGTGACATTTGTCATTTGACATCTTTGACATTTGTCATCTTAAAATTTGTTATTTTTGACATTTTTCATGGTGACACTTTTCATTTTTGACATTTAGCATTGTGACATTTGTCATTTGACATCTTTGACATTTGCCATCTTGAAATTTGTCATTTTTGACATTTTTCATGGTGACACTTTTCATTTTTAACATTTAGCATTGTGACATTTGTCATTTGACATCTTTGACATTTGCCATCTTGAAATTTGTCATTTTTGACATTTTTCATGGTGACACTTTTCATTTTTGACATTTAGCATTGTGACATTTATCATTTGACATCTTTGACATTTGCCATCTTGAAATTTGTTATTTTTGACATTTTTCATGGTGACACTTTTCATTTTTGACATTTAGCATTGTGACATTTGTCATTTGACATCTTTGACATTTGCCATCTTGAAATTTGTCATTTTTGACATTTTTCATGGTGACACTTTTCATTTTTGACATTTAGCATTGTGACATTTGTCATTTGACATCTTTGACATTTGCCATCTTAAAATTTGTCATTTTTGACATTTAGCATTGTGACATTTGTCATTTGACATCTTGGACATTTGCCATCTTCAAATTTGTCATTTTTAACATTTTGCTTGGTGACACTTATCATTTTTGACATTTAGCATTGTGACATTTGTCAGTTTTGACATTTGCCATCTTGAAATTTGTCATTTTTGACATTTTCCATGGTGACACTTTTCATTTTTGACATTTAGCATTGTGACATTTGTCATTTGACATCTTTGACATTTGCCATCTTGAAATTTGTTATTTTTGACATTTTTTATAGTGACACTTTTCATTTTTGACATTTAGCATTGTGACATTTGTCATTTGACATCTTTGACATTTGCCATCTTGAAATTTGTCATTTTTGACATTTTTCATGGTGACACTTTTCATTTTTGACATTTAGCATTGTGACATTTGTCATTTGACATCTTTGACATTTGCCATCTTGAAATTTGTCATTTTTGACATTTTTCATGGTGACACTTTTCATTTTTGACATTTAGCATTGTGACATTTGTCATTTGACATCTTTAACATTTGCCATCTTGAAATTTGTCATTTTTGACATTTTTCATGGTGACACTTTTCATTTTTGACATTTAGCATTGTGACATTTGTCATTTGACATCTTTGATATTTGCCATCTTAAAATTTGTCCTTTTTGACATTTAGCATTGTGACATTTGTCATTTGACATCTTTGACATTTGCCATCTTGAAATTTGTCATTTTTGACATTTTTCATGGTGACACTCTTCATTTTTGGCATTTAGCATTGTGACATTTGCCCTATTCGACATCTTTGACATTTGCCATCTTGAAATTTGTCATTTTTGACATTTTTTATGGTGACACTTTTTATTTTTGACATTTAGCATTTGACATCTTTGACATTTGCCATCTTGAAATTTGTCATTATTGACATTTTTCATGGGGACACTTTTCATTTTTGACATTTAGCATTGTGATATTTGTCATTTGACATCTTTGACATTTGCCATCTTGAAATTTGTCATTTTTGACATTTTTCATGGTAACACTTTTCATTTTTGACATTTAGCATTGTGACATTTGTCATTTGACATCTTTGACATTTGCTATCTTGAAATTTTTTATTTTTGACATTTTTCACGGTGACACTTTTCATTTTTGACATTTAGCATTGTGACATTTGTCATTTGACATCTTAGACATTTGCCATCTTGAAATTTGTCATTTTTGACACTTTTCATTTTTGACATTAAGCATAGTGACATTTGTCATTCGACATCTTTGACATTTGCCATCTTGAAATTTGTCATTTTTGACATATTTTATGGTGACACTTTTCATTTTTGACATTTAGCATTGTGACATTTGGCATTTGACATCTTGGACATTTGCCATCTTGAAATTTGTCAGTTTTGACATTTTTTATGGTGACACTTATCATTTTTGACATTTAGCATTGTGACATTTGTCAGTTTTGACATTTGCCATCTTGAAATTTGTCATTTTTGACATTTTTCATGGTGACACTTTTCATTTTTGACATTTAGCATTGTGACATTTGTCATTTGACATCTTTGTCATTTGCCATCTTGAAATTTGTCATTTTTGACATTTTTCATGGTGACACTTTTCATTTTTGACATTAAGCATTGTGACATTTGTCATTTGACATCTTTGACATTTGCCATCTTGAAATTTGTCATTTTTGACATTTTTCATGGTGACACCTTTCATTTTTTACATTTAGCATTGTGACATTTGTCATTTGACATCTTTGACATTTGCCATCTTGAAATTTGTCATTTTTGACATTTAGCATTGTGACATTTGTCAGTTATGACATTTGCCATCTTGAAATTTGTCATTTTTGACATTTAGCATTGTGACACTTTTCATTTTTGACATTTAGCATTGTGACATTTGTCATTTGACATCTTAGACATTTGCCATCTTGAAATTTGTCATTATTGACACTTTTCATTTTTGACATTTAGCATTGTGACATTTGTCATTTGACATCTTTGACATTTGCCATCTTGAAATTTGTCATTTTTGACATTTTTCATGGTGACACTTTTCATTTTTAACATTTAGCATTGTGACATTTGTCATTTGACATCTTTGACATTTGCCATCTTGGAATTTGTTATTTTTGACATTTTTCATGATGACACTTTTCATTTTTGACATTTAGCATTGTGACATTTGTCATTTGACATCTTAGACATTTGCCATCTTGAAATTTGTCATTTTTGACACTTTTCATGGTTGACATTTAGCATTGTGACATTTGTCATTTGACATCTTTGACATTTGCCATCTTGAAATTTGTCATTTTTGACATTTTTCATGATGACACTTTTCATTTTTGACATTTAGCATTGTGACATTTGTCATTTGACATCTTTGACATTTGCCATCTTAAAATTTGTCATTTTTGACATTTGTCATTT
This sequence comes from Altica lythri, assembly GCA_964028335.1. Taxonomy (NCBI): domain Eukaryota; kingdom Metazoa; phylum Arthropoda; class Insecta; order Coleoptera; family Chrysomelidae; genus Altica; species Altica lythri. The sequence goes on along the minus strand of CAXIIO010000668.1, from coordinate 195,153 downwards.
GACATCTTTGACATTTGCCATCTTGAAATTTGTTATTTTTGACATTTTTCATGGTGACACTTTTCATTTGTGACATTTAGCATTGTGACATTTGTCAGTTTTGACATTTGCCATCTTGAAATTTGTCATTTTTGACATTTTTCATGGTGACACTTTTTATTTTTGACATTTAGCATTGTGACATTTGTCATTTGACATCTTTGACATTTGCCATCTTGAAATTTGTCATTTTTGACACTTTTCATTTTTGACATTTAGCATTGTGACATTTGTCATATTCGACATCTTTGACATTTGCCATCTTGAAATTTGTCATTTTTGACATTTTTCATGGTGACACTTTTTATTTTTGACATTTAGCATTGTGACATTTGTCATTTGACATCTTTGACATTTGCCATCTTGAAATTTGTCATTTTTGACACTTTTCATTTTTGACATTTAGCATTGTGACATTTGTCATATTCGACATCTTTGACATTTGCCATCTTGAAATTTGTCATTTTTGACATTTTTCATGGTGACACTTTTCATTTTTGACATTTGGCATTGTGACATTTGTCATTTGACATCTTAGACATTTGCCATCTTGAAATTTGTCATTATTGACACTTTTCATGGTTGACATTTAGCATTGTGACATTTGTCATTTGACATCTTTGACATTTGCCATCTTGAAATTTGTCATTTTTGACATTTTTCATGGTGACACTTTTCATTTTTGACATTTAGCATTGTGACATTTGTCATTTGACATCTTTGACATTTGCCATCTTAAAATTTGTCATTTTTGACATTTGTCATTTGACATCTTTGACATTTGCCATCTTGAAATTTGTTATTTTTGACATTTTTCATGGTGACACTTTTCATTTGTGACATTTAGCATTGTGACATTTGTCAGTTTTGACATTTGCCATCTTGAAATTTGTCATTTTTGACATTTTTCATGGTGACACTTTTTATTTTTGACATTTAGCATTGTGACATTTGTCATTTGACATCTTTGACATTTGCCATCTTGAAATTTGTCATTTTTGACACTTTTCATTTTTGACATTTAGCATTGTGACATTTGTCATATTCGACATCTTTGACATTTGCCATCTTGAAATTTGTCATTTTTGACATTTTTCATGGTGACACTTTTCATTTTTGACATTTGGCATTGTGACATTTGTCATTTGACATCTTTGACATTTGCCATCTTGAAATTTGTCATTATTGACATTTTTCATGGGGACACTTTTCATTTTTGACATTTAGCATTGTTACATTTGTCATTTGACATCTTTGACATTTGCCATCTTAAAATTTGTCATTTTTGACATTTAGCATTGTGATATTTGTCATTTGACATCTTTGACATTTGCCATCTTGAAATTTGTCATTTTTGACATTTTTCATGGTGACACTTTTCATTTTTGACATTTAGCATTGTGACATTTGTCATTTGACATCTTTGACATTTGCCATCTTGGAATTTGTTATTTTTGACATTTTTCATAGTGACACTTTTCATTTTTGACATTTAGCATTGTGACATTTGTCATTTGACATCTTAGACATTTGCCATCTTGAAATTTGTCATTTTTGACACTTTTCATGGTTGACATTTAGCATTGTGACATTTGTCATTTGACATCTTTGACATTTGCCATCTTGAAATTTGTCATTTTTGACATTTTTCATGGTGACACTTTTCATTTTTGACATTTAGCATTGTGACATTTGTCATTTGACATCTTTGACATTTGCCATCTTAAAATTTGTCATTTTTGACATTTGTCATTTGACATCTTTGACATTTGCCATCTTGAAATTTGTTATTTTTGACATTTTTCATGGTGACACTTTTTATTTTTGACATTTAGCATTGTGACATTTGTTATTTGACATCTTTGACATTTGCCATCTTGAAATTTGTCATTTTTGACACTTTTCATTTTTGACATTTAGCATTGTGACATTTGTCATATTCGACATCTTTGACATTTGCCATCTTGAAATTTGTCATTTTTGACATTTTTCATGGTGACACTTTTCATTTTTGACATTTGGCATTGTGACATTTGTCATTTGACATCTTTGACATTTGCCATCTTGAAATTTGTCATTATTGACATTTTTCATGGGGACACTTTTCATTTTTGACATTTAGCATTGTGACATTTGTCATTTGACATCTTTGACATTTGCCATCTTGAAATTTGTTATTTTTCACATTTTTCATGGTGACACTTTTCATTTGTGACATTTAGCATTGTGACATTTGTCAGTTTTGACATTTGCCATCTTGAAATTTGTCATTTTTGACATTTTTCATGGTGACACTTTTTATTTTTGACATTTAGCATTGTGACATTTGTTATCTGACATCTTTGACATTTGCCATCTTGAAATTTGTCATTTTTGACACTTTTCATTTTTGACATTTAGCATTGTGACATTTGTCATATTCGACATCTTTGACATTTGCCATCTTGAAATTTGTCATTTTTGACATTTTTCATGGTGACACTTTTCATTTTTGACATTTGGCATTGTGACATTTGTCATTTGACATCTTTGACATTTGCCATCTTGAAATTTGTCATTATTGACATTTTTCATGGGGACACTTTTCATTTTTGACATTTAGCATTGTGACATTTGTCATTTGACATCTTTGACATTTGCCATCTTGAAATTTGTTATTTTTCACATTTTTCATGGTGACACTTTTCATTTTTGACATTTAGCATTGTGACATTTGTCATTTGACATCTTTGACATTTGCCATCTTAAAATTTGTCATTTTTGACATTTTTCATGGTGACACTTTTCATTTTTGACATTTAGCATTGTTACATTTGTCATTTGACATCTTTGACATTTGCCATCTTAAAATTTGTCATTTTTGACATTTAGCATTGTGATATTTGTCATTTCACATCTTTGACATTTGCCATCTTGAAATTTGTCATTTTTGACATTTTTCATGGTGACACTTTTCATTTTTGACATTTAGCATTGTGACATTTGTCATTTGACATCTTTGACATTTGCCATCTTGAAATTTGTTATTTTTGACATTTTTCATGGTGACACTTTTCATTTTTGACATTTAGCATTGTGACATTTGTCATTTGACATCTTAGACATTTGCCATCTTGAAATTTGTCATTTTTGACACTTTTCATGGTTGACATTTAGCATTGTGACATTTGTCATTTGACATTTGCCATCTTGAAATTTGTCATTTTTCATGGTGACACTTTTCATTTTTGACATTTAGCATTGTGACATTTGTCATTTGACATCTTGGACATTTGCCATCTTGAAATTTGTCATTTTTGACAATTTTCATGGTGACACTTATCATTTTTGACATTTAGCATTGTGACATTTGTCAGTTTTGACATTTGCCATCTTGAAATTTGTCATTTTTGACATTTTTCATGGTGACACTTTTTATTTTTGACATTTAGCATTGTGACATTTGTCATTTGACATCTTTGACATTTGCCATCTTGAAATTTGTCATTTTTGACACTTTTCATTTTTGCCATTTAGCATTGTGACATTTGTCATATTCGACATCTTTGACATTTGCCATCTTGAAATTTGTCATTTTTGACATTTTTCATGGTGACACTTTTCATTTTTGACATTTGGCATTGTGACATTTGTCATTTGACATCTTTGACATTTGCCATCTTGAAATTTGTCATTATTGACATTTTTCATGGGGACACTTTTCATTTTTGACATTTAGCATTGTGACATTTGTCATTTGACATCTTTGACATTTGCCATCTTGAAATTTGTTATTTTTCACATTTTTCATGGTGACACTTTTCATTTTTGACATTTAGCATTGTGACATTTGTCATTTGACATCTTTGACATTTGCCATCTTGAAATTTGTCATTTTTGACATTTTTCATGGTGACACTTTTCATTTTTGACATTTAGCATTGTTACATTTGTCATTTGACATCTTTGACATTTGCCATCTTAAAATTTGTCATTTTTGACATTTAGCATTGTGATATTTGTCATTTCACATCTTTGACATTTGCCATCTTGAAATTTGTCATTTTTGACATTTTTCATGGTGACACTTTTCATTTTTGACATTTAGCATTGTGACATTTGTCATTTGACATCTTTGACATTTGCCATCTTGAAATTTGTTATTTTTGACATTTTTCATGGTGACACTTTTCATTTTTGACATTTAGCATTGTGACATTTGTCATTTGACATCTTAGACATTTGCCATCTTGAAATTTGTCATTTTTGACACTTTTCATGGTTGACATTTAGCATTGTGACATTTGTCATTTGACATTTGCCATCTTGAAATTTGTCATTTTTGACATTTTTCATGGTGACACTTTTCATTTTTGACATTTAGCATTGTGACATTTGTCATTTGACATCTTGGACATTTGCCATCTTGAAATTTGTCATTTTTGACAATTTTCATGGTGACACTTTTCATTTTTAACATTTGGCATTGTGACATTTGTCATTTGACATCTTTGACATTTGCCATCTTGAAATTTGTCATTTTTGACATTTAGCATTGTGACACTTTTCATTTTTGACATTTAGCATTGTGACATTTGTCATTTGACATCTTTGACATTTGCCATCTTAAAATTTGTCATTTATGACATTTGTCATTTGACATCTTTGACATTTGCCATCTTGAAATTTGTTATTTTTGACATTTTTCATGGTGACACTTTTCATTTGTGACATTTAGCATTGTGACATTTGTCAGTTTTGACATTTGCCATCTTGAAATTTGTCATTTTTGACATTTTTCATGGTGACACTTTTTATTTTTGACATTTAGCATTGTGAAATTTGTCATTTGACATCTTTGACATTTGCCATCTTGAAATTTGTCATTTTTGACACTTTTCATTTTTGACATTTAGCATTGTGACATTTGTAATATTCGACATCTTTGACATTTGCCATCTTGAAATTTGTCATTTTTGACATTTTTCATGGTGACACTTTTCATTTTTGACATTTGGCATTGTGACATTTGTCATTTGACATCTTTGACATTTGCCATCTTGAAATTTGTCATTATTGACATTTTTCATGGGGACACTTTTCATTTTTGACATTTAGCATTGTGACATTTGTCATTTGACATCTTTGACATTTGCCATCTTGAAATTTGTTATTTTTCACATTTTTCATGGTGACACTTTTCATTTTTGACATTTAGCATTGTGACATTTGTCATTTGACATCTTTGACATTTGCCATCTTGAAATTTGTCATTTTTGACATTTTTCATGGTGACACTTTTCATTTTTGACATTTAGCATTGTTACATTTGTCATTTGACATCTTTGACATTTGCCATCTTAAAATTTGTCATTTTTGACATTTAGCATTGTGATATTTGTCATTTCACATCTTTGACATTTGCCATCTTGAAATTTGTCATTTTTGACATTTTTCATGGTGACACTTTTCATTTTTGACATTTAGCATTGTGACATTTGTCATTTGACATCTTTGACATTTGCCATCTTGAAATTTGTTATTTTTGACATTTTTCATGGTGACACTTTTCATTTTTGACATTTAGCATTGTGACATTTGTCATTTGACATCTTAGACATTTGCCATCTTGAAATTTGTCATTTTTGACACTTTTCATGGTTGACATTTAGCATTGTGACATTTGTCATTTGACATTTGCCATCTTGAAATTTGTCATTTTTGACATTTTTCATGGTGACACTTTTCATTTTTGACATTTAGCATTGTGACATTTGTCATTTGACATCTTGGACATTTGCCATCTTGAAATTTGTCATTTTTGACAATTTTCATGGTGACACTTTTCATTTTTGACATTTAGCATTGTGACATTTGTCATTTGACATCTTTGACATTTGCCATCTTGAAATTTGTCATTTTTGACATTTTTTATGGTGACACTTTTCATTTTTGACATTTAGCATTGTGACATTTGTCATTTGACATCTTTGACATTTGCCATCTTGAAATTTGTTATTTTTGACATTTTTCATGGTGACACTTTTTATTTTTGACATTTAGCATTGTGACATTTTTGACATTTTTCATGGTGACACTTTTCATTTTGGACATTTAGCATTGTGACATTTGTCATTTGACATCTTTGACATTTGCCATCTTGAAATTTGTCATTTTTGACATTTTTCATGGTGACACTTATCATTTTTGACATTTAGCATTGTGACATTTGTCAGTTTTGACATTTGCCATCTTGAAATTTGTCATTTTTGACATTTTTCATGGTGACACTTTTCATTTTTGACATTTAGCATTGTGACATTTGTCATTTGACATCTTTGACATTTGCCATCTTGAAATTTGTCATTTTTGACATTTAGCATTGTGACATTTGTCAGTTTTGACATTTGCCATCTTGAAATTTGTCATTTTTGACATTAAGCATTGTGACACTTTTCATTTTTGACATTTAGCATTGTAACATTTGTCATTTGACATCTTAGACATTTGCCATCTTGAAATTTGTCATTTTTGACACTTTTCATTTTTGACATTTAGCATTGTGACATTTGTCATTTGACATCTTTGACATTTCCCATCTTAAAATTTGTCATTTTTCATGGTGACACTTTTCATTTTTGACATTTAGCATTGTGACATTTGTCATTTGACATCTTTGACATTTGCCATCTTGAAATTTGTCATTTTTGACATTTAGCATTGTGACATTTGTCAGTTTTGACATTTGCCATCTTGAAATTTGTCATTTTTGACATTTAGCATTGTGACACTTTTCATTTTTGACATTTAGCATTGTGACATTTGTCATTTGACATCTTAGACATTTGCCATCTTGAAATTTGTCATTTTTGACACTTTTCATTTTTGACATTTAGCATTGTGACATTTGTCATTTGACATCTTTGACATTTGCCATCTTGAAATTTGTCATTTTTGACATTTTTCATGGTGACACTTTTCATTTTTGACATTTAGCATTGTGACATTTGTCATTTGACATCTTTGACATTTGCCATCTTGAAATTTGTCATTTTTGACATTTAGCATTGTGACATTTGTCATTTGACATCTTTGACATTTGCCATCTTGAAATTTGTTATTTTTGACATTTTTTATGGTGACACTTTTCATTTTTGACATTTAGCATTGTGACATTTGTCAGTTTTGACATTTGCCATCTTGAAATTTGTCATTTTTGACATTTTTCGTGGTGACACTTTTTATTTTTGACATTTAGCATTGTGACATTTGTCATTTGACATCTTTGACATTTGCCATCTTGAAATTTGTCATTTTTGACACTTTTCATTTTTGACATTTAGCATTGTGACATTTGTCATTTGACATCTTTGACATTTGCCATCTTGAAATTTGTCATTTCTGACATTTTTCATGGTGACACTTTTCATTTTTGACATTTAGCATTGTGACATTTGTCATCTGACATCTTGGACATTTGCCATCTTGAAATTTGTCATTTTTGACATTTTTCATAGTGACACTTTTCATTTTTGACATTTAGCATTGTGACATTTGTCATTTGACATCTTTGACATTTGCCATCTTGAAATTTTTCATTTTTGACATTTTTCATGGTGACACTTTTCATTTTTGACAGTTAGCATTGTGACATTTGTCATTTGACATCTTTGACATTTGCCATCTTGAAATTTGTCATTTTTGACATTTTTCATGGTGACACTTTTTATTTTTGACATTTAGCATTGTGACATTTGTCATTTGACATCTTTGACATTTGCCATCTTGAAATTTGTCATTTTTGACACTTTTTATTTTTGACATTTAGCATTGTGACATTTGTCATTTGACATCTTTGACATTTGCCATCTTGAAATTTGTCATTTCTGACATTTTTCATGGTGACACTTTTCATTTTTGACATTTAGCATTGTGACATTTGTCATTTGACATCTTGGACATTTGCCATCTTGAAATTTGTCATTTTTGACATTTTTCATGGTGACCTTTAGCATTGTGACATTTGTCATTTGACATCTTTGACATTTGCCATCTTGAAATTTGTCATTTTTAACATTTAGCATTGTGACATTTGTCATTTGACATCTTTGATATTTGCCATCTTAAAATTTGTCATTTTTGACATTTTTTATGGTGACACTTTTCATTTTTGACATTTAGCATTGTGACATTTGTCATTTGACATCTTTGACATTTGCCATCTTGAAATTTGTCATTTTTGACATTTTTCATGGTGACACTTTTCATTTTTGACATTTAACATTGTGACATTTGTCATTAGACATCTTTGACCTTTGCCATTTTAAAATTTGTCATTTTTGACATTTTTCATGGTGACACTTTTTATTTTTGACATTTAGCATTGTGACATTTGTCATTTGACATCTTTGACATTTGCCATCTTGAAATTTGTTATTTTTGACATTTTTCATGGTGACACTTTTCATTTTTGACATTTAGCATTGTGACATTTGTCATTTGACATCTTTGACATTTGCCATCTTGAAATTTGTCATTTTTGACATTTTTCATGGTAACACTTTTCATTTTTGACATTTAGCATTGTAACATTTGTCATTTGACATCTTTGGCATTTGCCATCTTGAAATTTGTCATTTTTGACATTTAGCATTGTGACATTTGTCATTTGACATCTTGGACATTTGCCATCTTGAAATTTGTCATTTTTAACATTTTTTATGGTGACACTTATCATTTTTGACATTTAGCATTGTGACATTTGTTAGTTTTGATATTTGCCATCTTGAAATTTGTCATTTTTGACATTTAGCATTGTGACACTTTTCATTTTTGACATTTAGCATTGTGACATTTGTCATTTAACATTTTAGACATTTGCCATCTTGAAATTTGTCATTTTTGACACTTTTCATTTTTGACATTTAGCATTGTGACATTTGTCATTTGACATCTTTGACATTTGCCATCTTGAAATTTGTCATTTTTGACATTTTTCATATTGACACTTTTCATTTTTGACATTTAGCATTGTGACATTTGTCATTTGACATCTTTGACATTTGCCATCTTGAAATTTGTCATTTTTGACACTTTTCATTTTTGACATTTAGCATTGTGACATATGTCATTTGACATCTTTGACATTTGCCATCTTGAAATTTGTCATTTCTGACATTTTTCATGGTGACACTTTTCATTTTTGACATTTAGCATTGTGACATTTGTCATCTGACATCTTGGACATTTGCCATCTTGAAATTTGTCATTTTTGACATTTTTCATGGTGACACTTTTCATTTTTGACATTTAGCATTGTGACATTTGTCATTTGACATCTTTGACATTTGCCATCTTGAAATTTTTCATTTTTGACATTTTTCATGGTGACACTTTTCATTTTTGACAGTTAGCATTGTGACATTTGTCATTTGACATCTTTGACATTTGCCATCTTGAAATTTGTCATTTTTGACATTTTTCATGGTGACACTTTTTATTTTTGACATTTAGCATTGTGACATTTGTCATTTGACATCTTTGACATTTGCCATCTTGAAATTTGTCATTTTTGACACTTTTCATTTTTGACATTTAGCATTGTGACATTTGTCATTTGACATCTTTGACATTTGCCATCTTGAAATTTGTCATTTCTGACATTTTTCATGGTGACACTTTTCATTTTTGACATTTAGCATTGTGACATTTGTCATTTGACATCTTGGACATTTGCCATCTTGAAATTTGTCATTTTTGACATTTTTCATGGTGACATTTAGCATTGTGACATTTGTCATTTGACATCTTTGACATTTGCCATCTTGAAATTTGTCATTTTTAACATTTAGCATTGTGACATTTGTCATTTGACATCTTTGATATTTGCCATCTTAAAATTTGTCATTTTTGACATTTTTTATGGTGACACTTTTCATTTTTGACATTTAGCATTGTGACATTTGTCATTTGACATCTTTGACATTTGCCATCTTGAAATTTGTCATTTTTGACATTTTTCATGGTGACACTTTTCATTTTTGACATTTAGCATTGTGACATTTGTCATTTGACATCTTTGACCTTTGCCATTTTAAAATTTGTCATTTTTGACATTTTTCATGGTGACACTTTTCATTTTTGACATTTAGCATTGTGACCTTTGTCATTTGACATTTTTGACATTTGCCATCTTGAAATTTGTTATTTTTGACATTTTTCATGGTGACACTTTTCATTTTTGACATTTAGCATTGTGACATTTGTCATTTGACATCTTTGACATTTGCCATCTTGAAATTTGTCATTTTTGACATTTTTCATGGTAACACTTTTCATTTTTGACATTTAGCATTGTGACATTTGTCATTTGACATCTTTGGCATTTGCCATCTTGAAATTTGTCATTTTTGACATTTAGCATTGTGACATTTGTCATTTGACATCTTGGACATTTGCCATCTTGAAATTTGTCATTTTTAACATTTTTTATGGTGACACTTATCATTTTTGACATTTAGCATTGTGACATTTGTTAGTTTTGATATTTGCCATCTTGAAATTTGTCATTTTTGACATTTTTCATGGTGACACTTTTCATTTTTGACATTTAGCATTGTGACTTTTGTCATTTGACATCTTTGACATTTGCCATCTTGAAATTTGTTATTTTTGACATTTTTCATGGTGACACTTTTCATTTTTGACATTTAGCATTGTGACATTTGTCATTTGCCATCTTGAAATTTGTCATTTTTGACATTTTTCATGGTGACACTTTTTATTTTTGACATTTAGCATTGTGACATTTGTCATTTGACATCTTTGACATTTGCCATCTTGAAATTTGTTATTTTTGACATTTTTCATGGTGACACTTTTCATTTTTGACATTTAGCATTGTGACATTTGTCAGTTTTGACATTTGCAATCTTGAAATTTGTCATTTTTGACATTTTTTATGGTGACACTTTTCATTTTTGACATTTAGCATTGTGACATTTGTCATTTGACATCTTTGACATTTGCCATCTTGAAATTTGTTATTTTTGACATTTTTCATGGTGACACTTTTCATTTTTGACATTTAGCATTGTGACATTTGTCATTTGACATCTTTGACATTTGCCATCTTGAAATTTGTCATTTTTGACATTTTTCATGGTGACACTTTTCATTTTTGACATTTAGCATTGTGACATTTGTCAGTTTTGATATTTGCCATCTTGAAATTTGTCATTTTTGACATTTTTCATGGTGACACTTTTCATTTTTGACATTTAGCATTGTGACATTTGTCATTTGACATCTTTGACATTTGCCATCTTGAAATTTGTTATTTTTGACATTTTTCATGGTGACACTTTTCATTTTTGACATTTAGCATTGTGACATTTGTCATTTGACATCTTTGACATTTGCAATCTTGAAATTTGTCATTTTTGACATTTTTCATGGTGACACTTTTCATTTTTGACATTTAGCATTGTGACATTTGTCATTTGACATCTTTGATATTTGCCATCTTGAAATTTGTCATTTTTGACATTTAGCATTGTGACATTTGTCATTTGACATCTTTGATATTTGCCATCTTGAAATTTGTCATTTTTGACATTTTTCATGGTGACACTTTTCATTTTTGACATTTAGCATTGTGACATTTGTCATTTGACATCTTTGACATTTACCATCTTGAAATTTGTCATTTTTGAAATTTTTCATGGTGACACTTTTCAGTTTTGACATTTAGCATTGTGACATTTGTCATATTCGACATCTTTGACATTTGCCATCTTGAAATTTGTCATTTTTGACATTTTCCATGGTGAAACTTTTCATTTTTGACATTTAGCATTGTGACATTTGTCATTTGACATCTTTGACATTTGCCATCTTGAAATTTTTCATTTTTGACATTTTTTACGGTGACACTTTCATTTTTGACATTTAGCATTGTGACATTTGTCATTTGACATCTTAGACATTTGCCATCTTGAAATTTGTCATTTTTGACACTTTTCATTTTTAACATTTAGCATTGTGACATTTGTTATTTGACATCTTTGACATTTGCCATCTTGAAATTTGTCATTTTTGACATTTTTCATGGTGACACTTTTCATTATTGACATTTAGCATTGTGACATTTGTCATTTGACATCTTAGACATTTGCCATCTTGAAATTTGTCATTTTTGACACTTTTCATTTTTGACATTTAGCATTGTGACATTTGTTATTTGACATCTTTGACATTTGCCATCTTGAAAGTTGTCATTTTTGACATTTTTCATGGTGACACTTATCATTTTTGACATTTAGCATTGTGACATTTGTCAGTTTTGACATTTGCCATCTTGAAATTTGTCATTTTTGACATTTTTCATGGTAACACTTTTTATTTTTGACATTTAGCATTGTGACATTTGTCATTTGACATCTTTGACATTTGCCATCTTGAAATTTGTCATTTTTGACATTTTTCATGGTGACACTTTTCATTTTTGACATTTAGCATTGTGACATTTGTCATTTGATATCTTTGACATTTGCCATCTTGAAATTTGTCATTTTTGACATTTTTCATGGTGACACTTTTCATTTTTGACATTTAGCATTGTGACATTTGTCATTTGACATCTTTGACATTTGCGATCTTGAAATTTGTCATTTTTGACATTTTTCATGGTGACACTTTTTATTTTTGACATTTCGCATTGTGACATTTGTCATTTGACATCTTTGACATTTGCCATCTTGAAATTTGTTATTTTTGACATTTTTCATGGTGACACTTTTTATTTTTGACATTTAGCATTGTGACATTTGTCATTTGACATCTTTGACATTTGCCATCTTGAAATTTGTTATTTTTGACATTTTTCATGGAGACACTTTTCATTTTTGACATTTAGCATTGTGACATTTGTCAGTTTTGACATTTGCCATCTTGAAATTTGTCATTTTTGACATTTTTTATGGTGACACTTTTCATTTTTGACATTTAGCATTGTGACATTTGTCATTTAACATCTTTGACATTTGCCATCTTGAAATTTGTTATTTTTGACATTTTTCATGGTGACACTTTTCATTTTTGACATTTAGCATTGTGACATTTGTCATTTGACATCTTTGACATTTAGCATTGTGACATTTGTCAGTTTTGACATTTGCCATTTTGAAATTTGTCATTTTTGACATTTTTTATGGTGACACTTTTCACTTTTGACATTTAGCATTGTGACATTTGTCATTTGACATCTTTGACATTTGCCATCTTTAAATTTGTCATTTTTGACATTTTTTATGGTGACACTTTTCATTTTTGACATTTAGCATTGTGACATTTGTCATTTGACATCTTTGACATTTGCCATCTTGAAATTTGTCATTTTTGACATTTTTCATGGTGACACTTTTCATTTTTGACATTTAGCATTGTGACATTTGTCATTTGACATCTTTGATATTTGCCATCTTGAAATTTGTCATTTTTGACATTTAGCATTGTGACATTTGTCATTTGACATCTTTGATATTTGCCATCTTGAAATTTGTCATTTTTGACATTTTTCATGGTGACACTTTTCATTTTTGACATTTAGCATTGTGACATTTGTCATTTGACATCTTTGACATTTGCCATCTTGAAATTTGTCATTTTTGAAATTTTTCATGGTGACACTTTTCATTTTTGACATTTAGCATTGTGACATTTGTCATATTCGACATCTTTGACATTTGCTATCTTGAAATTTGTCATTTTTGACATTTTTTATGGTGACACTTTTCATTTTTGACATTTAGCATTGTGACATTTGTCATTTGACATCTTTGACATTTGCCATCTTGAAATTTGTCATTTTTGACATTTTTCATGGTGACACTTTTCATTTTTGACATTTAGCATTGTGACATTTGTCATTTGATATCTTTGACATTTGCCATCTTAAAATTTGTCATTTTTGACATTTAGCATTGTGACATTTGTCATTTGACATCTTTGATATTTGCCATCTTGAAATTTGTCATTTTTGACATTTTTCATGGTGACACTTTTCATTTTTGACATTTAGCATTGTGACATTTGTCATTTGACATCTTTGATATTTGCCATCTTGAAATTTGTCATTTTTGACATTTTTCATGGTGACACTTTTCATTTTTGACATTTAGCATTGTGACATTTGTCATATTCGACATCTTTGACATTTGCCATCTTGAAATTTGTCATTTTTGACATTTTTCATGGTGACACTTTTCATTTTTGACATTTAGCATTGTGACATTTGTCATTTGACATCTTTGACATTTGCCATCTTGAAATTTGTCATTATTGACATTTTTCAAGGGGACACTTTTCATTTTTGACATTTAGCATTGTGACATTTGTCATTTGACATCTTTGACATTTGCCATCTTGAAATTTGTCATTTTTGACATTTTCCATGGTGAAACTTTTCATTTTTGACATTTAGCATTGTGACATTTGTCATTTGACATCTTTGACATTTGCCATCTTGAAATTTTTCATTTTTGACATTTTTTACGGTGACACTTTTCATTTTTGACATTTAGCATTGTGACATTTGTCATTTGACATCTTTGACATTTGCCATCTTGAAATTTGTTATTTTTGACATTTTTCATGGAGACACTTTTCATTTTTGACATTTAGCATTGTGACATTTGTCAGTTTTGACATTTGCCATCTTGAAATTTGTCATTTTTGACATTTTTTATGGTGACACTTTTCATTTTTGACATTTAGCATTGTGACATTTGTCATTTAACATCTTTGACATTTGCCATCTTGAAATTTGTTATTTTTGACATTTTTCATGGTGACACTTTTCATTTTTGACATTTAGCATTGTGACATTTGTCATTTGACATCTTTGACATTTGCCATCTTGAAATTTGTCATTTTTGACATTTTTCATGGTGACACTTTTCATTTTTGACATTTAGCATTGTGACATTTGTCAGTTTTGACATTTGCCATCTTGAAATTTTTCATTTTTGACATTTTTTACGGTGACACTTTCATTTTTGACATTTAGCATTGTGACATTTGTCATTTGACATCTTAGACATTTGCCATCTTGAAATTTGTCATTTTTGACACTTTTCATTTTTAACATTTAGCATTGTGACATTTGTTATTTGACATCTTTGACATTTGCCATCTTGAAATTTGTCATTTTTGACATTTTTCATGGTGACACTTTTCATTATTGACATTTAGCATTGTGACATTTGTCATTTGACATCTTAGACATTTGCCATCTTGAAATTTGTCATTTTTGACACTTTTCATTTTTGACATTTAGCATTGTGACATTTGTTATTTGACATCTTGAAAGTTGTCATTTTTGACATTTTTCATGGTGACACTTATCATTTTTGACATTTAGCATTGTGACATTTGTCAGTTTTGACATTTGCCATCTTGAAATTTGTCATTTTTGACATTTTTCATGGTAACACTTTTTATTTTTGACATTTAGCATTGTGACATTTGTCATTTGACATTTGCCATCTTGAAATTTGTCATTTTTGACATTTTTCATGGTGACACTTTTCATTTTTGACATTTAGCATTGTGACATTTGTCATTTGATATCTTTGACATTTGCCATCTTGAAATTTGTCATTTTTGACATTTTTCATGGTGACACTTTTCATTTTTGACATTTAGCATTGTGACATTTGTCATTTGACATCTTTGACATTTGCCATCTTGAAATTTGTCATTTTTGACATTTTTCATGGTGACACTTTTTATTTTTGACATTTCGCATTGTGACATTTGTCATTTGACATCTTTGACATTTGCCATCTTGAAATTTGTTATTTTTGACATTTTTCATGGTGACACTTTTTATTTTTGACATTTAGCATTGTGACATTTGTCATTTGACATCTTTGACATTTGCCATCTTGAAATTTGTTATTTTTGACATTTTTCATGGAGACACTCTTCATTTTTGACATTTAGCATTGTGACATTTGTCAGTTTTGACATTTGCCATCTTGAAATTTGTCATTTTTGACATTTTTTATGGTGACACTTTTCATTTTTGACATTTAGCATTGTGACATTTGTCATTTAACATCTTTGACATTTGCCATCTTGAAATTTGTTATTTTTGACATTTTTCATAGTGACACTTTTCATTTTTGACATTTAGCATTGTGACATTTGTCAGTTTTGACATTTGCCATCTTGAAATTTGTCATTTTTGACATTTTTTATGGTGACACTTTTCATTTTTGACATTTAGCATTGTGACATTTGTCATTTGACATCTTTGACATTTGCCATCTTTAAATTTGTCATTTTTGACATTTTTTATGGTGACACTTTTCATTTTTGACATTTAGCATTGTGACATTTGTCATTTGACATCTTTGACATTTGCCATCTTGAAATTTGTCATTTTTGACATTTTTCATGGTGACACTTTTCATTTTTGACATTTAGCATTGTGACATTTGTCATTTGACATCTTTGATATTTGCCATCTTGAAATTTGTCATTTTTGACATTTAGCATTGTGACATTTGTCATTTGACATCTTTGATATTTGCCATCTTGAAATTTGTCATTTTTGACATTTTTTATGGTGACACTTTTCATTTTTGACATTTAGCATTGTGACATTTGTCATTTGACATCTTTGACATTTGCCATCTTGAAATTTGTCATTTTTGAAATTTTTCATGGTGACACTTTTCATTTTTGACATTTAGCATTGTGACATTTGTCATATTCGACATCTTTGACATTTGCTATCTTGAAATTTGTCATTTTTGACATTTTTTATGGTGACACTTTTCATTTTTGACATTTAGCATTGTGACATTTGTCATTTGACATCTTTGACATTTGCCATCTTGAAATTTGTCATTTTTGACATTTTTCATGGTGACACTTTTCATTTTTGACATTTAGCATTGTGACATTTGTCATTTGATATCTTTGACATTTGCCATCTTAAAATTTGTCATTTTTGACATTTAGCATTGTGACATTTGTCATTTGACATCTTTGATATTTGCCATCTTGAAATTTGTCATTTTTGACATTTTTCATGGTGACACTTTTCATTTTTGACATTTAGCATTGTGACATTTGTCATTTGACATCTTTGATATTTGCCATCTTGAAATTTGTCATTTTTGACATTTTTCATGGTGACACTTTTCATTTTTGACATTTAGCATTGTGACATTTGTCATATTCGACATCTTTGACATTTGCCATCTTGAAATTTGTCATTTTTGACATTTTTCATGGTGACACTTTTCATTTTTGACATTTAGCATTGTGACATTTGTCATTTGACATCTTTGACATTTGCCATCTTGAAATTTGTCATTATTGACATTTTTCAAGGGGACACTTTTCATTTTTGACATTTAGCATTGTGACATTTGTCATTTGACATCTTTGACATTTGCCATCTTGAAATTTGTCATTTTTGACATTTTCCATGGTGAAACTTTTCATTTTTGACATTTAGCATTGTGACATTTGTCATTTGACATCTTTGACATTTGCCATCTTGAAATTTTTCATTTTTGACATTTTTTACGGTGACACTTTTCATTTTTGACATTTAGCATTGTGACATTTGTCATTTGACATCTTAGACATTTGCGATCTTGAAATTTGTCATTTTTGACACTTATCATTTTTGACATTTAGCATTGTGACATTTGTTATTTGACATCTTTGACATTTGCCATCTTGAAATTTGTCATTTTTGACATTTTTCATGGTGACACTTTTCATTATTGACATTTAGCATTGTGACATTTGTCATTTGACATCTTAGACATTTGCCATCTTGAAATTTGTCATTTTTGACACTTTTCATTTTTGACATTTAGCATTGTGACATTTGTTATTTGACATCTTTGACATTTGCCATCTTGAAATTTGTCATTTTTGACATTTTTCATGGTGACACTTATCATTTTTGACATTTAGCATTGTGACATTTGTCAGTTTTGACATTTGCCATCTTGAAATTTGTCATTTTTGACATTTTTCATGGTGACACTTTTTATTTTTGACATTTAGCATTGTGACATTTGTCATTTAACATCTTTGACATTTGCCATCTTGAAATTTGTCATTTTTGACATTTTTCATGGTGACACTTTTCATTTTTGACATTTAGCATTGTGACATTTGTCATTTGACATCTTTGACATTTGCCATCCTAAAATTTGTCATTTTTGACATTTTTCATGGTGACACTTTTCATTTTTGACATTTAGCATTGTGACATTTGTCATTTGATATCTTTGACATTTGCCATCTTGAAATTTGTCATTTTTGACATTTTTCATGGTGACACTTTTCATTTTTGACATTTAGCATTGTGACATTTGTCATTTGACATCTTTGACATTTGCCATTTTGAAATTTGTCATTTTTGACATTTTTCATGGTGACACTTTTTAATTTTGACATTTAGCATTGTGACATTTGTCATTTGACATCTTTGACATTTGTCATCTTGAAATTTGTTATTTTTGACATTTTTCATGGTGACACTTTTTATTTTTGACATTTAGCATTGTGACATTTGTCATTTGACATCTTTGACATTTGCCATCTTGAAATTTGTCATTTTTGACATTTTTCATGGTGACACTTTTCATTTTTAACATTTAGCATTGTGACATTTGTCATTTGACATCTTTGACATTTGCCATCTTAAAATTTGTCATTTTTGACATTTAGCATTGTGACATTTGTCATTTGACATCTTGGACATTTGCCATCTTGAAATTTGTCATTTTTAACATTTTGCATGGTGACACTTATCATTTTTGACATTTAGCATTGTGACATTTGTCAGTTTTGACATTTGCCATCTTGAAATTTGTCATTTTTGACATTTTCCATGGTGACACTTTTCATTTTTGACATTTAGCATTGTGACATTTGTCATTTGACATCTTTGACATTTGCCATCTTGAAATTTGTTATTTTTGACATTTTTCATAGTGACACTTTTTATTTTTGACGTTTAGCATTGTGACATTTGTCATTTGACATCTTGGACATTTGCCATCTTGAAATTTGTCATTTTTGACATTTTTCATGGTGACACTTTTCATTTTTGACATTTAGCATTGTGACATTTGTCATTTGCCATCTTGAAATTTGTCATTTTTGACATTTAGCATTGTGGCATTTGTCATTTGACATCTTTGACATTTGCCATCTTGAAATTTGTTATTTTTGACATTTTTCATGGTGACACTTTTCATTTTTGACATTTAGCATTGTGACATTTGTCAGTTTTGACATTTGCCATCTTGAAATTTGTCATTTTTGACATTTTTCATGGTGACACTTTTCATTTTTGACATTTAGCATTGTGACATTTGTCAGTTGACATCTTTGACATTGGCCATCTTGAAATTTGTTATTTTTGACATTTTTCATGGTGACACTTTTCAGTTTTGACATTTAGCATTCTGACATTTGTCATTTGATATCTTTGACATTTGCCATCTTGAAATTTGTCATTTTTGACATTTTTCATGGTGACACTTTTCATTTTTGACATTTAGCATTGTGACATTTGTCATTTGACATCTTTGACATTTGCCATCTTGAAATTTGTCATTTTTGACATTTTTCATGGTGACACTTTTCATTTTTGACATTTAGCATTGTGACATTTGTCATTTGACATCTGTGACATTTGCCATCTTGAAATTTGTCATTTTTGACATTTAGCATTGTGACATTTGTCATTTGACATCTTTGATATTTGCCATCTTGAAATTTGTCATTTTTGACATTTTTCATGGTGACACTTTTTATTTTTGACATTTAGTATTGTTACCTTTGTCATTTGACATCTTTGACATTTGCCATCTTGAAATTTGTCATTTTTGACATTTTTCATGGTGACACTTTTCATTTTTGACATTTAGCATTGTGACATTTGTCATATTCGACATCTTTGACATTTGCCATCTTGAAATTTGTCATTTTTGACATTTTTCATGGTGACACTTTTCATTTTTGACATTCAGCATTGTGACATTTGTCATTTGACATCTTTGACATTTGCCATCTTGAAATTTGTCATTATTGACATTTTTTATGAGGACACTTTTCATTTTTGACATTTAGCATTGTAACATTTGTCATTTGACATCTTTGACATTTGCCATCTTGAAATTTGTCATTTTTGACATTTTTCATGGTGACACTTTTCATTTTTGACATTTAGCATTGTGACATTTGTCATTTGACACCTTTGACATTTGCCATCTTGAAATTTGTCATTTTTGACATTTTTCACGGTGACACTTTTCATTTTTGACATTTAGCATTGTGACATTTGTCATTTGACATCTTAGACATTTGCCATCTTGAAATTTGTCATTTTTGACACTTTTCATTGTTGACATTTAGCATTGTGACATTTGTCATTTGACATCTTTGACATTTGCCATCTTGAAATTTGTCATTTTTGACATTTTTCATGGTGACACTTTTCATTTTTGACATTTAGCATTGTGACATTTGTCATTTGACATCTTTGACATTTGCCATCTTAAAATTTGTCATTTTTGACATTTTTCATGGTGACACTTTTCATTTTTGACATTTAGCATTGTGACATTTGTCATTTGACATCTTTGACATTTGCCATCTTGAAATTTGTCATTTTTGACATTTTTCATGGTGACACTTTTCATTTTTGACATTTAGCATTGTGACATTTGTCAGTTTTGATATTTGCCATCTTGAAATTTGTCATTTTTGACATTTTATGGTGACACTTTTCATTTTTGACATTTAGCATTGTGACATTTGTCATTTGATATCTTTGACATTTGCCATCTTGAAATTTGTCATTTTTGACATTTTTCATGGTGACACTTTTCATTTTTGACATTTAGCATTGTGACATTTGTCATTTGACATCTTTGACATTTGCCATTTTGAAATTTGTCATTTTTGACATTTTTCATGGTGACACTTTTTATTTTTGACATTTAGCATTGTGACATTTGTCATTTGACATCTTTGACATTTGTCATCTTGAAATTTGTTATTTTTGACATTTTTCATGGTGACACTTTTCATTTTTGACATTAGCATTGTGACATTTGTCATTTGACATCTTTGACATTTGCCATCTTGAAATTTGTTATTTTTGACATTTTATGGTGACACTTTTCATTTTTGACATTTAGCATTGTGACATTTGTCCTTTGACATCTTTGACATTTGCCATCTTGAAATTTGTCATTTTTGTTATTTTTCATGGTGACACTTTTCATTTTTGACATTTGGCATTGTGACATTTGTCATTTGACATCTTTGACATTTGCCATCTTGAAATTTGTTATTTTTGACATTTTATGGTGACACTTTTCATTTTTGACATTTAGCATTGTGGCATTTGTCATTTGACATCTTTGACATTTGCTATCTTGAAATTTGCCATTTTTGACATTTTTCATGGTGACACTTTTTATTTTTGACATTTAGCATTGTAACATTTGTCATTTGACATCTTTGACATTTGCCATCTTGAAATTTGTCATTTTTGACATTTAGCATTGTGACATTTGTCATTTGACATCTTGGACATTTGCCATCTTGAAATTTGTCATTTTTAACATTTTGCATGGTGACACTTATCATTTTTGACATTTAGCATTGTGACATTTGTCAGTTTTGATATTTGCCATCTTGAAATTTGTCATTTTTAACATTTTTCATGGTGACACTTTTCATTTTTGACATTTAGCATTGTGACATTTGTCATTTGACATCTTTGACATTTGCCATCTTGAAATTTGTTATTTTTGACATTTTTCATAGTGACACTTTTTATTTTTGACGTTTAGCATTGTGACATTTGTCATTTGACATCTTGGACATTTGCCATCTTGAAATTTGTCATTTTTGACATTTTTCATGGTGACACTTTTCATTTTTGACATTTAGCATTGTGACATTTGTCATTTGCCATCTTGAAATTTGTCATTTTTGACATTTAGCATTGTGGCATTTGTCATTTGACATTTGCCATCTTGAACTTTGTTATTTTTGACATTTTTTATGGTGACACTTTTCATTTTTGACATTTAGCATTGTGACATTTGTCAGTTTTGACATTTGCCATCTTGAAATTTGTCATTTTTGACATTTTTCATGGTGACACTTTTCATTTTTGACATTTAGCATTGTGACATTTGTCAGTTGACATCTTTGACATTGGCCATCTTGAAATTTGTTATTTTTGACATTTTTCATGGTGACACTTTTCATTTTTGACATTTAGCATTCTGACATTTGTCATTTGACATCTTTGACATTTGCCATCTTGAAATTTGTCATTTTTGACATTTTTCATGGTGACACTTTTCATTTTTGACATTTAGCATTGTGACATTTGTCATTTGACATCTTTGACATTTGCCATCTTGAAATTTGTCATTTTTGACATTTTTCATGGTGACACTTATTATTTTTGACATTTAGCATTGTGACATTTGTCAGTTTTGACATTTGCCATCTTGAAATTTGTCATTTTTGACATTTTTCATGGTGACACTTTTCATTTTTGACATTTAGCATTGTGACATTTGTCATTTGACATCTGTGACATTTGCCATCTTGAAATTTGTCATTTTTGACATTTAGCATTGTGACATTTGTCATTTGACATCTTTGATATTTGCCATCTTGAAATTTGTCATTTTTGACATTTTTCATGGTGACACTTTTTATTTTTGACATTTAGTATTGTGACCTTTGTCATTTGACATCTTTGACATTTGCCATCTTGAAATTTGTCATTTTTGACATTTTTCATGGTGACACTTTTCATTTTTGACATTTAGCATTTTGACATTTGTCATATTCGACATCTTTGACATTTGCCATCTTGAAATTTGTCATTTTTGACATTTTTTATGGTGACACTTTTCATTTTTGACATTTAGCATTGTGACATTTGTCATTTGACATCTTTGACATTTGCCATCTTGAAATTTGTCATTATTGACATTTTTCATGAGGACACTTTTCATTTTTGACATTTAGCATTGTAACATTTGTCATTTGACATCTTTGACATTTGCCATCTTGAAATTTGTCATTTTTGACATTTTTCATGGTGACACTTTTCATTTTTGACATTTAGCATTGTGACATTTGTCATCTGACACCTTTGACATTTGCCATCTTGAAATTTGTCATTTTTGACATTTTTCACGGTGACACTTTTCATTTTTGACATTTAGCATTGTAACATTTGTCATTTGACATCTTAGACATTTGCCATCTTGAAATTTGTCATTTTTGACACTTTTCATTTTTGACATTTAGCATTGTGACATTTGTCATTTGACATCTTTGACATTTGCCATCTTGAAATTTGTCATTTTTGACATTTTTCATGGTGACACTTTTCATTTTTGACATTTAGCATTGTGACATTTGTCATTTGACATCTTTGACATTTGCCATCTTGAAATTTGTCATTTTTGACATTTTTCATGGTGACACTTTTCATTTTTGACATTTAGCATTGTGACATTTGTCATTTGACATCTTTGACATTTGCCATCTTGAAATTTGTCATTTTTGACATTTTTCATGGTGACACTTTTCATTTTTGACATTTAGCATTGTGACATTTGCCATCTTGAAATTTGTCATTTTTGACATTTTTCATGGTGACACTTTTTATTTTTGACATTTAGCATTGTGACATTTGTCATTTAACATCTTTGACATTTGCCATCTTGAAATTTGTCATTTTTGACATTTTTCATGGTGACACTTTTCATTTTTGACATTTAGCATTGTGAAATTTGTCATTTAACATCTTTGACATTTGCCATCTTGAAATTTGTCATTTTTGACATTTTTCATGGTGACACTTTTCATTTTTGACATTTGTCATTTGATATCTTTGACATTTGCCATCTTGAAATTTGTCATTTTTGACATTTTTCATGGTGACACTTTTCATTTTTGACATTTAGCATTGTGACATTTGTCATTTGACATCTTTGACATTTGCCATTTTGAAATTTGTCATTTTTGACATTTTTCATGGTGACACTTTTTATTTTTGACATTTAGCATTGTGACATTTGTCATCTTGAAATTTGTTATTTTTGACATTTTTCATGGTGACACTTTTCATTTTTGACATTTAGCATTGTGACATTTGTCATTTGACATCTTTGACATTTGCCATCTTGAAATTTGTCATTTTTGACATTTTTCATGGTGACACTTTTCATTTTTAACATTTAGCATTGTGACATTTGTCATTTGACATCTTTGACATTTGCCATTTTGAAATTTGTCATTTTTGACATTTTTCATGGTGACACTTTTTATTTTTGACATTTAGCATTGTGACATTTGTCATTTGACATCTTTGACATTTGTCATCTTGAAATTTGTTATTTTTGACATTTTTCATGGTGACACTTTTCATTTTTGACATTAGCATTGTGACATTTGTCATTTGACATCTTTGACATTTGCCATCTTGAAATTTGTCATTTTTGACATTTTTCATGGTGACACTTTTCATTTTTAACATTTAGCATTGTGACATTTGTCATTTGACATCTTTGACATTTGCCATCTTGAAATTTGTCATTTTTGACATTTTTCATGGTGACACTTTTCATTTTTGACATTTAGCATTGTGACATTTATCATTTGACATCTTTGACATTTGCCATCTTGAAATTTGTTATTTTTGACATTTTTCATGGTGACACTTTTCATTTTTGACATTTAGCATTGTGACATTTGTCATTTGACATCTTTGACATTTGCCATCTTGAAATTTGTCATTTTTGGCATTTTTCATGGTGACACTTTTCATTTTTGACATTTAGCATTGTGACATTTGTCATTTGACATCTTTGACATTTGCCATCTTAAAATTTGTCATTTTTGACATTTAGCATTGTGACATTTGTCATTTGACATCTTGGACATTTGCCATCTTGAAATTTGTCATTTTTAACATTTTGCATGGTGACACTTATCATTTTTGACATTTAGCATTGTGACATTTGTCAGTTTTAATATTTGCCATCTTGAAATTTGTCATTTTTAACATTTTCCATGGTGACACTTTTCATTTTTGACATTTAGCATTGTGACATTTGTCATTTGACATCTTTGACATTTGCCATCTTGAAATTTGTTATTTTTGACATTTTTCATAGTGACACTTTTTATTTTTGACGTTTAGCATTGTGACATTTGTCATTTGACATCTTGGACATTTGCCATCTTGAAATTTGTCATTTTTGACATTTTTCATGGTGACACTTTTCATTTTTGACATTTAGCATTGTGACATTTGTCATTTGCCATCTTGAAATTTGTCATTTTTGACATTTAGCATTGTGGCATTTGTCATTTGACATTTGCCATCTTGAACTTTGTTATTTTTGACATTTTTTATGGTGACACTTTTCATTTTTGACATTTAGCATTGTGACATTTGTCAGTTTTGACATTTGCCATCTTGAAATTTGTCATTTTTGACATTTTTCATGGTGACACTTTTCATTTTTGACATTTAGCATTGTGACATTTGTCAGTTGACATCTTTGACATTGGCCATCTTGAAATTTGTTATTTTTGACATTTTTCATGGTGACACTTTTCATTCTTGACATTTAGCATTCTGACATTTGTCATTTGACATCTTTGACATTTGCCATCTTGAAATTTGTCATTTTTGACATTTTTCATGGTGACACTTTTCATTTTTGACATTTAGCATTGTGACATTTGTCATTTGACATCTTTGACATTTGCCATCTTGAAATTTGTCATTTTTGACATTTTTCATGGTGACACTTATTATTTTTGACATTTAGCATTGTGACATTTGTCAGTTTTGACATTTGCCATCTTGAAATTTGTCATTTTTGACATTTTTCATGGTGACACTTTTCATTTTTGACATTTAGCATTGTGACATTTGTCATTTGACATCTGTGACATTTGCCATCTTGAAATTTGTCATTTTTGACATTTAGCATTGTGACATTTGTCATTTGACATCTTTGATATTTGCCATCTTGAAATTTGTCATTTTTGACATTTTTCATGGTGACACTTTTTATTTTTGACATTTAGTATTGTGACCTTTGTCATTTGACATCTTTGACATTTGCCATCTTGAAATTTGTCATTTTTGACATTTTTCATGGTGACACTTTTCATTTTTGACATTTAGCATTTTGACATTTGTCATATTCGACATCTTTGACATTTGCCATCTTGAAATTTGTCATTTTTGACATTTTTTATGGTGACACTTTTCATTTTTGACATTTAGCATTGTGACATTTGTCATTTGACATCTTTGACATTTGCCATCTTGAAATTTGTCATTATTGACATTTTTCATGAGGACACTTTTCATTTTTGACATTTAGCATTGTAACATTTGTCATTTGACATCTTTGACATTTGCCATCTTGAAATTTGTCATTTTTGACATTTTTCATGGTGACACTTTTCATTTTTGACATTTAGCATTGTGACATTTGTCATCTGACACCTTTGACATTTGCCATCTTGAAATTTGTCATTTTTGACATTTTTCACGGTGACACTTTTCATTTTTGACATTTAGCATTGTGACATTTGTCATTTGACATCTTAGACATTTGCCATCTTGAAATTTGTCATTTTTGACACTTTTCATTTTTGACATTTAGCATTGTGACATTTGTCATTTGACATCTTTGACATTTGCCATCTTGAAATTTGTCATTTTTGACATTTTTCATGGTGACACTTTTCATTTTTGACATTTAGCATTGTGACATTTGTCATTTGACATCTTTGACATTTGCCATCTTGAAATTTGTCATTTTTGACATTTTTCATGGTGACACTTTTCATTTTTGACATTTAGCATTGTGACATTTGTCATTTGACATCTTTGACATTTGCCATCTTGAAATTTGTCATTTTTGACATTTTTCATGGTGACACTTTTCATTTTTGACATTTAGCATTGTGACATTTGCCATCTTGAAATTTGTCATTTTTGACATTTTTCATGGTGACACTTTTTATTTTTGACATTTAGCATTGTGACATTTGTCATTTAACATCTTTGACATTTGCCATCTTGAAATTTGTCATTTTTGACATTTTTCATGGTGACACTTTTCATTTTTGACATTTAGCATTGTGAAATTTGTCATTTAACATCTTTGACATTTGCCATCTTGAAATTTGTCATTTTTGACATTTTTCATGGTGACACTTTTCATTTTTGACATTTGTCATTTGATATCTTTGACATTTGCCATCTTGAAATTTGTCATTTTTGACATTTTTCATGGTGACACTTTTCATTTTTGACATTTAGCATTGTGACATTTGTCATTTGACATCTTTGACATTTGCCATTTTGAAATTTGTCATTTTTGACATTTTTCATGGTGACACTTTTTATTTTTGACATTTAGCATTGTGACATTTGTCATCTTGAAATTTGTTATTTTTGACATTTTTCATGGTGACACTTTTCATTTTTGACATTTAGCATTGTGACATTTGTCATTTGACATCTTTGACATTTGCCATCTTGAAATTTGTCATTTTTGACATTTTTCATGGTGACACTTTTCATTTTTAACATTTAGCATTGTGACATCTGTCATTTGACATCTTTGACATTTGCCATCTTGAAATTTGTCATTTTCGACATTTTTCATGGTGACACTTTTCATTTTTGACATTTAGCATTGTGACATTTATCATTTGACATCTTTGACATTTGCCATCTTGAAATTTGTTATTTTTGACATTTTTCATGGTGACACTTTTCATTTTTGACATTTAGCATTGTGACATTTGTCATTTGACATCTTTGACATTTGCTATCTTGAAATTTGTCATTTTTGACATTTTTCATGGTGACACTTTTCATTTTTGACATTTAGCATTGTGACATTTGTCATTTGACATCTTTGACATTTGCCATTTTGAAATTTGTCATTTTTGACATTTTTCATGGTGACACTTTTTATTTTTGACATTTAGCATTGTGACATTTGTCATCTTGAAATTTGTTATTTTTGACATTTTTCATGGTGACACTTTTCATTTTTGACATTTAGCATTGTGACATTTGTCATTTGACATCTTTGACATTTGCCATCTTGAAATTTGTCATTTTTGACATTTTTCATGGTGACACTTTTCATTTTTGACATTTAGCATTGTGACATTTATCATTTGACATCTTTGACATTTGCCATCTTGAAATTTGTTATTTTTGACATTTTTCATGGTGACACTTTTCATTTTTGACATTTAGCATTGTGACATTTGTCATTTGACATCTTTGACATTTGCCATCTTGAAATTTGTCATTTTTGACATTTTTCATGGTGACACTTTTCATTTTTGACATTTAGCATTGTGACATTTGTCATTTGACATCTTTGACATTTGCCATCTTAAAATTTGTCATTTTTGACATTTAGCATTGTGACATTTGTCATTTGACATCTTGGACATTTGCCATCTTGAAATTTGTCATTTTTGACATTTTGCATGGTGACACTTATCATTTTTGACATTTAGCATTGTAACATTTGTCAGTTTTGACATTTGCCATCTTGAAATTTGTCATTTTTGACATTTTCCATGGTGACACTTTTTATTTTTGACATTTAGCATTGTGACATTTGTCATTTGACATCTTTGACATTTGCCATCTTGAAATTTGTTATTTTTGACATTTTTCATAGTGACACTTTTTATTTTTGACGTTTAGCATTGTGACATTTGTCATTTGACATCTTGGACATTTGCCATCTTGAAATTTGTCATTTTTGACATTTTTCATGGTGACACTTTTCATTTTTGACATTTAGCATTGTGACATTTGTCATTTGCCATCTTGAAATTTGTCATTTTTGACATTTAGCATTGTGGCATTTGTCATTTGACATCTTTGACATTTGCCATCTTGAAATTTGTTATTTTTGACATTTTTCATGGTGACACTTTTCATTTTTGACATTTAGCATTGTGACATTTGTCAGTTTTGACATTTGCCATCTTGAAATTTGTCATTTTTGACATTTTTCATGGTGACACTTTTCATTTTTGACATTTAGCATTGTGACATTTGTCAGTTGACATCTTTGACATTTGCCATCTTGAAATTTGTTATTTTTGACATTTTTCATGGTGACACTTTTCATTTTTGACATTTAGCATTCTGACATTTGTCATTTGACATCTTTGACATTTGCCATCTTGAAATTTGTCATTTTTGACATTTTTTATGGTGACACTTTTCATTTTTGACATTTAGCATTGTGACATTTGTCATTTGACACCTTTGACATTTGCCATCTTGAAATTTGTCATTTTTGACATTTTTCATGGTGACACTTTTCATTTTTGACATTTAGCATTGTGACATTTGTCATTTGACATCTTTGATATTTGCCATCTTGAAATTTGTCATTTTTGACATTTTTCATGGTGACACTTTTTATTTTTGACATTTAGTATTGTGACATTTGTCATTTGACATCTTTGACATTTGCCATCTTGAAATTTGTCATTTTTGACATTTTTCATGGTGACACTTTTCATTTTTGACATTTAGCATTGTGACATTTGTCATATTCGACATCTTTGACATTTGCCATCTTAAAATTTGTCATTATTGACATTTTTCATGAGGACACTTTTCATTTTTGACATTTAGCATTGTGACATTTGTCATTTGACATCTTTGACATTTGCCATCTTGAAATTTGTCATTTTTGACACTTTTCATTTTTGACATTTAGCATTGTGACATTTGTCATTTGACATCTTTGACATTTGCCATCTTGAAATTTGTCATTTTTGACATTTTTATGGTGACACTTTTCATTTTTGACATTTAGCATTGTGACATTTGTCATTTGACATCTTGGACATTTGCCATCTTGAAATTTGTCATTTTTGACATTTAGCATTGTGACATTTGTCATTTGACATCTTTGATATTTGCCATCTTGAAATTTGTCATTTTTGACATTTTTCATGGTGACACTTTTTATTTTTGACATTTAGTATTGTGACATTTGTCATTTGACATCTTTGACATTTGCCATCTTGAAATTTGTCATTTTTGACATTTTTCATGGTGACACTTTTCATTTTTGACATTTAGCATTGTGACATTTGTCATATTCGACATCTTTGACATTTGCCATCTTGAAATTTGTCATTATTGACATTTTTCATGAGGACACTTTTCATTTTTGACATTTAGCATTGTGACATTTGTCATTTGACATCTTTGACATTTGCCATCTTGAAATTTGTCATTTTTGACACTTTTCATTTTTGACATTTAGCATTGTGACATTTGTCATTTGACATCTTTGACATTTGCCATCTTGAAATTTGTCATTTTTGACATTTTTATGGTGACACTTTTCATTTTTGACATTTAGCATTGTGACATTTGTCATTTGACATCTTGGACATTTGCCATCTTGAAATTTGTCATTTTTGACATTTTTCATGGTGACAATTATCATTTTTGACATTTAGCATTGTGACATTTGTCAGTTTTGACATTTGCCATCTTGAAATTTGTCATTTTTGACATTTTTCATGGTGACACTTTTCATTTTTGACATTTAGCGTTGTGACATTTGTCATTTGACATCTTTGACATTTGCCATCTTGAAATTTGTTATTTTTGACATTTTTCATGGTGACACTTTTCATTTTTGACATTTAGCATTGTGACATTTGTCATTTGACATCTTTGACATTTGCCATCTTGAAATTTGTCATTTTTGACATTTTTCATGGTGACACTTTTCATTTTTGACATTTAGCATTGTGACATTTGTTATTTGACATCTTTGACATTTGCCATCTTGAAATTTGTCATTTTTGACATTTTTCATGGAGACGCTTTTCATTTTTGACATTTAGCATTGTGGCATTTGTCATTTGACATCTTTGACATTTGCCATCTTGAAATTTGTTATTTTTGACATTTTTCATGGTGACACTTTTCATTTTTGACATTCAGCATTGTGACATTTGTCATTTGACATCTTTGACATTTGCCATCTTGAAATTTGTCATTTTTGACATTTTTCATGGTGACACTTTTAATTTTTGACATTTAGCATTGTGACATTTGTCATTTGACATCTTTGACATTTGCAATCTTGAAATTTGTCATTTTTGACATTAAGCATTGTGGCATTTGTCATTTGACATCTTTGACATTTGCCATCTTGAAATTTGTTATTTTTGACATTTTTCATGGTGAAACTTGTCATTTTTGACATTTAGCATTCTGACATTTGTCATTTGACATCTTTGACATTTGCCATCTTGAAATTTGTCATTTTTGACATTTTTCATGGTGACACTTTTCATTTTTGACATTTAGCATTGTGACATTTGTCATTTGACATCTTTGACATTTGCCATCTTGAAATTTGTCATTTTTGACATTTTTCATGGTGACACTTTTCATTTTTGACATTTAGCATTGTGACATTTGTCATTTGACATCTTTGACATTTGCCATCTTGAAATTTGTCATTTTTGACATTTTTTATGTTGACACTTTTCATTTTTGACATTTAGCATTGTGACATTTGTCATATTCGACATCTTTGACATTTGCCATCTT
Organism: Altica lythri; assembly: GCA_964028335.1. Lineage (NCBI taxonomy): Eukaryota > Metazoa > Arthropoda > Insecta > Coleoptera > Chrysomelidae > Altica > Altica lythri. Next base: position 163,382 of record CAXIIO010000668.1, on the reverse strand, counting down.
CAAATTTGTCATTTTTGACATTTTTCATGGTGACACTTTTCATTTTTGACATTTAGCATTGTGACATTTGTCATTTGACATCTTTGACATTTGCCATCTTGAAATTTGTCATTATTGACATTTTTCATGGGGACACTTTTCATTTTTGACATTTAGCATTGTGACATTTGTAATTTGACATCTTTGACATTTGCCATCTTGAAATTTGTCATTTTTGACATTTTTTATGGTGACACTTTTCATTTTTAACATTTAGCATTGTGACATCTGTCATTTGACATCTTTGACATTTGCCATCTTGAAATTTGTCATTTTTGACATTTTTCATGGTGACACTTTTCATTTTTGACATTTAGCATTGTGACATTTATCATTTGACATCTTTGACATTTGCCATCTTGAAATTTGTTATTTTTGACATTTTTCATGGTGACACTTTTCATTTTTGACATTTAGCATTGTGACATTTGTCATTTGACATCTTTGACATTTGCCATCTTGAAATTTGTCATTTTTGACATTTTTCATGGTGACACTTTTCATTTTTGACATTTAGCATTGTGACATTTGTCATTTGACATCTTTGACATTTGCCATTTTGAAATTTGTCATTTTTGACATTTTTTATGGTGACACTTTTTATTTTTGACATTTAGCATTGTGACATTTGTCATCTTGAAATTTGTTATTTTTGACATTTTTCATGGTGACACTTTTCATTTTTGACATTTAGCATTGTGACATTTGTCATTTGACATCTTTGACATTTGCCATCTTGAAATTTGTCATTTTTGACATTTTTCATGGTGACACTTTTCATTTTTGACATTTAGCATTGTGACATTTATCATTTGACATCTTTGACATTTGCCATCTTGAAATTTGTTATTTTTGACATTTTTCATGGTGACACTTTTCATTTTTGACATTTAGCATTGTGACATTTGTCATTTGACATCTTTGACATTTGCCATCTTGAAATTTGTCATTTTTGACATTTTTCATGGTGACACTTTTCATTTTTGACATTTAGCATTGTGACATTTGTCATTTGACATCTTTGACATTTGCCATCTTAAAATTTGTCATTTTTGACATTTAGCATTGTGACATTTGTCATTTGACATCTTGGACATTTGCCATCTTGAAATTTGTCATTTTTGACATTTTGCATAGTGACACTTATCATTTTTGACATTTAGCATTGTGACATTTGTCAGTTTTGACATTTGCCATCTTGAAATTTGTCATTTTTGACATTTTGCATGGTGACACTTTTTATTTTTGACATTTAGCATTGTGACATTTGTCATTTGACATCTTTGACATTTGCCATCTTGAAATTTGTTATTTTTGACATTTTTCATAGTGACACTTTTTATTTTTGACGTTTAGCATTGTGACATTTGTCATTTGACATCTTGGACATTTGCCATCTTGAAATTTGTCATTTTTGACATTTTTCATGGTGACACTTTTCATTTTTGACATTTAGCATTGTGACATTTGTCATTTGCCATCTTGAAATTTGTCATTTTTGACATTTAGCATTGTGGCATTTGTCATTTGACATCTTTGACATTTGCCATCTTGAAATTTGTTATTTTTGACATTTTTCATGGTGACACTTTTCATTTTTGACATTTAGCATTGTGACATTTGTCAGTTTTGACATTTGCCATCTTGAAATTTGTCATTTTTGACATTTTTCATGGTGACACTTTTCATTTTTGACATTTAGCATTGTGACATTTGTCAGTTGACATCTTTGACATTTGCCATCTTGAAATTTGTTATTTTTGACATTTTTCATGGTGACACTTTTCATTTTTGACATTTAGCATTCTGACATTTGTCATTTGACATCTTTGACATTTGCCATCTTGAAATTTGTCATTTTTGACATTTTTCATGGTGACACTTTTCATTTTTGACATTTAGCATTGTGACATTTGTCATTTGACACCTTTGACATTTGCCATCTTAAAATTTGTCATTTTTGACATTTTTCATGGTGACACTTTTCATTTTTGACATTTAGCATTGTGACATTTGTCATTTGACATCTGTGACATTTGCCATCTTGAAATTTGTCATTTTTGACATTTAGCATTGTGACATTTGTCATTTGACATCTTTGATATTTGCCATCTTGAAATTTGTCATTTTTGACATTTTTCATGGTGACACTTTTTATTTTTGACATTTAGTATTGTGACATTTGTCATTTGACATCTTTGACATTTGCCATCTTGAAATTTGTCATTTTTGACATTTTTCATGGTGACACTTTTTATTTTTGACATTTAGCATTGTGACATTTGTCATATTCGACATCTTTGACATTTGCCATCTTGAAATTTGTCATTTTTGACATTTTTCATGGTGACACTTTTCATTTTTGACATTTAGCATTGTGACATTTGTCATTTGACATCTTTGACATTTGCCATCTTGAAATTTGTCATTATTGACATTTTTCATGAGGACACCTTTCATTTTTGACATTTAGCATTGTGACATTTGTCATTTGACATCTTTGACATTTGCCATCTTGAAATTTGTCATTTTTGACATTTTTTATGGTGACACTTTTCATTTTTGACATTTAGCATTGTGACATTTGTCATTTGACACCTTTGACATTTGCCATCTTGAAATTTGTCATTTTTGACATTTTTCACGGTGACACTTTTCATTTTTGACATTTAGCATTGTGACATTTGTCATTTGACATCTTAGACATTTGCCATCTTGAAATTTGTCATTTTTGACACTTTTCATTTTTGACATTTAGCATTGTGACATTTGTCATTTGACATCTTTGACATTTGCCATCTTGAAATTTGTCCTTTTTGACATTTTTCATGGTGACACTTTTCATTTTTGACATTTAGCATTGTGACATTTGTTATTTGACATCTTTGACATTTGCCATCTTGAAATTTGTCATTTTTGACATTTTTCATGGTGACACTTTTCATTTTTGACATTTAGCATTGTGACATTTGTCATTTGACATCTTTGACATTTGCCATCTTGAAATTTGTCATTTTTGACATTTTTCATGGTGACACTTTTCATTTTTGACATTTAGCATTGTGACATTTGTTATTTGACATCTTTGACATTTGCCATCTTGAAATTTGTCATTTTTGACATTTTTCATGGAGACACTTTTCATTTTTGACATTTAGCATTGTGGCATTTGTCATTTGACATCTTTGACATTTGCCATCTTGAAATTTGTTATTTTTGACATTTTTCATGGTGACACTTTTCATTTTTGACATTAAGCATTGTGACATTTGTCATTTGACATCTTTGACATTTGCCATCTTGAAATTTGTCATTTTTGACATTTTTCATGGTGACACTTTTAATTTTTGACATTTAGCATTGTGACATTTGTCATTTGACATCTTTGACATTTGCAATCTTGAAATTTGTCATTTTTGACATTAAGCATTGTGGCATTTGTCATTTGACATCTTTGACATTTGCCAACTTGAAATTTGTTATTTTTGACATTTTTCATGGTGAAACTTTTCATTTTTGACATTTAGCATTCTGACATTTGTCATTTGACATCTTTGACATTTGCCATCTTGAAATTTGTCATTTTTGACATTTTTCATAGTGACACTTTTCATTTTTGACATTTAGCATTGTGACATTTGTCATTTGACATCTTTGACATTTGCCATCTTGAAATTTGTCATTTTTGACATTTTTCATTGTGACACTTTTCATTTTTGACATTTAGCATTGTGACATTTGTCATTTGACATCTTTGACATTTGCCATCTTGAAATTTGTCATTTTTGACATTTTTCATGTTGACACTTTTCATTTTTGACATTTAGCATTCTGACATTTGTCATTTGACATCTTTGACATTTGCCATCTTCAAATTTGTCATTTTTGACATTTTTCATGGTGACACTTTTCATTTTTGACATTTAGCATTGTGACATTTGTCATTTGACATCTTTGACATTTGCCATCTTGAAATTTGTCATTATTGACATTTTTCATGGGGACACTTTTCATTTTTGACATTTAGCATTGTGACATTTGTAATTTGACATCTTTGACATTTGCCATCTTGAAATTTGTCATTTTTGACATTTTTCATGGTGACACTTTTCATTTTTAACATTTAGCATTGTGACATTTGTCATTTGACATCTTTGACATTTGCCATCTTGAAATTTGTCATTTTTGACATTTTTCACGGTGACACTTTTCATTTTTGTCATTTAGCATTGTGTCATTTGTCATTTGACATCTTAGACATTTGCCATCTTGAAATTTGTCATTTTTGACACTTTTCATTTTTGACATTTAGCATTGTGACATTTGTCATTTGACATCTTTGACATTTGCCATCTTAAAATTTGTCATTTTTGACATTTTTATGGTGACACTTTTCATTTTTGACATTTAGCATTGTGACATTTGTCATTTGACATCTTGGACATTTGCCATCTTGAAATTTGTCATTTTTGACATTTTTCATGGTGACAATTATCATTTTTGACATTTAGCATTGTGACATTTGTCAGTTTTGACATTTGCCATCTTGAAATTTGTCATTTTTGACATTTTTCATGGTGACACTTTTCATTTTTGACATTTAGCGTTGTGACATTTGTCATTTGACATCTTTGACATTTGCCATCTTGAAATTTGTCATTTTTGACATTTTTCATGGTGACACTTTTCATTTTTGACATTTAGCATTGTAACATTTGTCATTTGACATCTTTGACATTTGCCATCTTGAAATTTGTCATTTTTGACATTTTTTATGGTGACACTTTTCATTTTTGACATTTAGCATTGTGACATTTGTCATTTGACATCGTTGACATTTGCCATCTTGAAATTTGTCATTTTTGACATTTTTCATGGTGACACTTTTTATTTTGGACATTTAGCATTGTGACATTTGTCATTTGACATCTTTGACATTTGCCATCTTGAAATTTGTCATTTTTGACATTTTTCATGGTGACACTTTTCATTTTTGACATTTAGCATTGTGACATTCGTCATTTGACATCTTTGACATTTGCCATCTTGAAATTTGTTATTTTTGACATTTTATGGTGACACTTTTCATTTTTGACATATAGCATTGTGACATTTGTCATTTGACATCTTTGACATTTGCCATCTTGAAATTTGTCATTTTTGACATTTTTCATGGTGACACTTTTCATTTTTGACATTTAGCATTGTGACATTTGTCATTTGACATCTTTGACATTTGCCATCTTGATATTTGTCATTTTTGATATTTTTCATGGTGACACTTTTCATTTTTGACATTTAGCATTGTGACATTTGTCATTTGACATCTTTGACATTTGCCATCTTGAAATTTGTTATTTTTGACATTTTTCATGGTGACACTTTTCATTTTTGACATTTAGCATTGTGACATTTGTCATTTGACATCTTTGACATTTGCCATTTTGAAATTTGTCATTTTTGACATTTTTCATGGTGACACTTTTCATTTTTGACATTTAGCATTGTGACATTTGTCATTTGACATCTTTGACATTTGCCATCTTGAAATTTGTCATTTTTGACGTTTAGCATTGTGACATTTGTCATTTGACATCTTGGACATTTGCCATCTTGAAATTTGTCATTTTTGACATTTTTCATGGTGACACTTATCATTTTTGACATTTAGCATTGTGTCATTTGTCAGTTTTGACATTTGCCATCTTGAAATTTGTCATTTTTCATGGTGACACTTTTCATTTTTGACATTTAGCATTGTGACATTTGTCATTTGACATCTTTGACATTTGCCATCTTGAAATTTGTTATTTTTGACATTTTATGGTGACACTTTTCATTTTTGACATTTAGCATTGTGACATTTGTCCTTTGACATCTTTGACATTTGCCATCTTGAAATTTGTCATTTTTGTTATTTTTCATGGTGACACTTTTCATTTTTGACATTTGGCATTGTGACATTTGTCATTTGACATCTTTGACATTTGCCATCTTGAAATTTGTTATTTTTGACATTTTATGGTGACACTTTTCATTTTTGACATTTAGCATTGTGGCATTTGTCATTTGACATCTTTGACATTTGCTATCTTGAAATTTGCCATTTTTGACATTTTTCATGGTGACACTTTTTATTTTTGACATTTAGCATTGTAACATTTGTCATTTGACATCTTTGACATTTGCCATCTTGAAATTTGTCATTTTTGACATTTAGCATTGTGACATTTGTCATTTGACATCTTTGACATTTGCCATCTTGAAATTTGTTATTTTTGACATTTTTCATGGTGACACTTTTCATTTTTGACATTTAGCATTGTGACATTTGTCAGTTTTGACATTTGCCATCTTGAAATTTGTTATTTTTGACATTTTTCATGGTGACATTTTTCATTTTTAACATTTAGCATTGTGACATTTGTCATTTGACATATTTGACATTTGTCATCTTGAAATTTATTATTTTTGACATTTTACATGGTGACACTTTTCATTTTTTACATTTAGCATTGTGACATTTGACATCTTTGACATTTGCCATCTTGAAATTTGTCATTTTTGACATTTTTCATGGTGACACTTTTCATTTTTGTCATTTAGCATTGTGAAATTTGTCATTTGACATCTTTGACATTTGCCATCTTGAAATTTATTATTTTTGACATTTTTCATGGTGACACTTTTCATTTTTTACATTTAGCATTGTGACATTTGACATCTTTGACATTTGCCATCTTGAAATTTGTCATTTTTGACATTTTTCATGGTGACACTTTTCATTTTTGACATTTAGCATTGTGACATTTGTCATTTGACATCTTTGACATTTGCCATCTTGAAATTTGTCATTTTTGACATTTAGCATTGTGGCATTTGTCATTTGACATCTTTGACATTTGCCATCTTGAAATTTGTTATTTTTGACATTTTTCATGGTGACACTTTTCATTTTTGACATTTAGCATTGTGACATTTGTCAGTTTTGACATTTGCCATCTTGAAATTTGTCATTTTTGACATTTTTCATGGTGACACTTTTCATTTTTGACATTTAGCATTGTGACATTTGTCATTTGACATCTTTGACATTTGCCTTCTTGAAATTTGTTATTTTTGACATTTTTCATGGTGACACTTTTCATTTTTGACATTTAGCATTCTGACATTTGTCATTTGACATCTTTGACATTTGCCATCTTGAAATTTGTCATTTTTGACATTTTTCATGGTGACACTTTTCATTTTTGACATTTAGCATTGTGACATTTGTCATTTGACATCTTTGACATTTGCCATCTTGAAATTTGTCATTTTTGACATTTTTCATGGTGACACTTTTCATTTTTGACATTTAGCATTGTGACATTTGTCATTTGACATCTGTGACATTTGCCATATTGAAATTTGTCATTTTTGACATTTAGCATTGTGACATTTGTCATTTGACATCTTTGATATTTGCCATCTTGAAATTTGTCATTTTTGACATTTTTCATGGTGACACTTTTCATTTTTGACATTTAGCATTGTGACATTTGTCATTTGACATCTTTGACATTTGCCATCTTGAAATTTGTCATTTTTGACATTTTTCATGGTGACACTTTTCATTTTTGACATTTAGCATTGTGACATTTGTCATATTCGACATCTTTGACATTTGCCATCTTGAAATTTGTCATTTTTGACATTTTTCATGGTGACACTTTTCATTTTTGACATTTAGCATTGTGACATTTGTCATTTGACATCTTTGACATTTGCCATCTTAAAATTTGTCATTATTGACATTTTTCATGAGGACACTTTTCATTTTTGACATTTAGCATTGTGACATTTGTCATATGACATCTTTGACATTTACCATCTTGAAATTTGTCATTTTTGACATTTTTCATGGTGACACTTTTCATTTTTGACATTTAGCATTGTGACATTTGTCATTTGACACCTTTGACATTTGCCATCTTGAAATTTGTCATTGTTGACATTTTTCACGGTGACACTTTTCATTTTTGACATTTAGCATTGTGACATTTGTCATTTGACATCTTAGACATTTGCCATCTTGAAATTTGTCATTTTTGACAATTTTCATTTTTGACATTTAGCATTGTGACATTTGTCATTTGACATCTTTGACATTTGCCATCTTGACATTTGTCATTTTTGATATTTTTTATCGAGACACTTTTCATTTTTGACATTTAGCATTGTGACATTTGTCATTTGACATTTGCCATCTTGAAATTTGTCATTTTTGACATTTTTCATGGTGACACTTTTCATTTTTGACATTTAGCATTGTGGCATTTGTCATTTGACATCTTTGACATTTGCCATCTTGAAATTTGTTATTTTTGACATTTTTCATGGTGACACTTTTCATTTTTGACATTTAGCATTGTGACATTTGTCGTTTGACATCTTTGACATTTTCCATCTTGAAATTTGTCATTTTTGACATTTTTGACATTTGCCATCTTGAAATTTGTCATTTTTGACATTTTTCATGGTGACACTTTTCATTTTTGACATTTAGCATTCTGACATTTGTCATTTGACATCTTTGACATTTGCCATCTTGAAATTTGTCATTTTTGACATTTAGCATTGTGGCATTTGTCATTTGACATCTTTGACATTTGCCATCTTGAAATTTGTTATTTTTGACCTTTTTCATGGTGACACTTTTCATTTTTGACATTTAGCATTCTGACATTTGTCATTTGACATCTTTGACATTTGCCATCTTGAAATTTGTCATTTTTGACATTTTTCATGGTGACACTTTTCATTTTTGACATTTAGCATTGTGACATTTGTCATTTGACATCTTTGACATTTGCCATCTTGAAATTTGTCATTTTTGACATTTTTCATGGTGACACTTTTCATTTTTGACATTTAGCATTGTGACATTTGTCATTTGACATCTTTGACATTTGCCATCTTGAAATTTGTCATTTTTGACATTTTTCATGTTGACACTTTTCATTTTTGACATTTAGCATTGTGACATTTGTCATATTCGACATCTTTGACATTTGCCATCTTGAAATTTGTCATTTTTGACATTTTTCATGGTGACACTTTTCATTTTTGACATTTAGCATTGTGACATTTGTCATTTGACATCTTTGACATTTGCCATCTTGAAATTTGTCATTATTGACATTTTTTATAGGGACACTTTTCATTTTTGACATTTAGCATTGTGACATTTGTAATTTGACATCTTTGACATTTGCCATCTTGAAATATGTCATTTTTGACATTTTTCAAGGTGACACTTTTCATTTTTAACATTTAGCATTGTGACATTTATCATTTGACATCTTTGACATTTGCCATCTTGAAATTTGTCATTTTTGACATTTTTCACGGTGACACTTTTCATTTTTGACATTTAGCATTGTGTCATTTGTCATTTGACATCTTAGACATTTGCCATCTTGAAATTTGTCATTTTTGACACTTTTCATTTTTGACATTTAGCATTGTGACATTTGTCATTTGACATCTTTGACATTTGCCATCTTGAAATTTGTCATTTTTGACATTTTTCATGGTGACACTTTTCATTTTTGACATTTAGCATTGTGACATTTGTCATTTGACATCTTGGACATTTGCCATCTTGAAATTTGTCATTTTTGACATTTTTCATGGTGACAATTATCATTTTTGACATTTAGCATTGTGACATTTGTCAGTTTTGACATTTGCCATCTTGAAATTTGTCATTTTTGACATTTTTCATGGTGACACTTTTCATTTTTGACATTTAGCATTGTGACATTTGTCATTTGACATCTTTGACATTTGCCATCTTGAAATTTGTCATTTTTGACATTTTTCATGGTGACACTTTTCATTTTTGACATTTAGCATTGTGACATTTGTCATTTGACATCTTTGACATTTGCCATCTTGAAATTTGTCATTTTTGACATTTTTCATGGTGACACTTTTCATTTTTGACATTTAGCATTGTGACATTTGTCATTTGACATCTTTGACATTTGCCATCTTGAAATTTGTCATTTTTGACATTTTTCATGGTGACACTTTTCATTTTTGACATTTAGCATTGTGACATTTGTCATTTGACATCTTTGACATTTGCCATCTTGAAATTTGTCATTTTTGACATTTTTCATGGTGACACTTTTCATTTTTGACATTTAGCATTGTGACATTTGTCATTTGACATCTTTGACATTTGCCATCTTGAAATTTGTTATTTTTGACATTTTTTATGGTGACACTTTTCATTTTTGACATTTAGCATTGTGACATTTGTCATTTGACATCTTTGACATTTGCCATCTTGAAATACGTCATTTTTAACATTTTTCATGGTGACACTTTTCATTTTTGACATTTAGCATTGTGACATTTGTCATTTGACATCTTTCACATTTGCCATCTTGAAATTTGTCATTTTTGATATTTTTCGTGGTGACACTTTTCATTTTTGACATTTAGCATTGTGGCATTTGTCATTTGACATCTTTGACATTTGCCATCTTGAAATTTGTTATTTTTGACATTTTTCATGGTGACACTTTTCATTTTTGACATTTAGCATTGTGACATTTTTCATTTGACATCTTTGACATTTGCCATCTTGAAATTTGTCATTTTTGACATTTTTCATGGTGACACTTTTCATTTTTGACATTTAGCATTTGACATTTGTCATTTGACATCTTTGACATTTGCCATCTTGAAATTTGTCATTTTTGACGTTTAGCATTGTGACATTTGTCATTTGACATCTTGGACATTTGCCATCTTAAAATGTGTCATTTTTGACATTTTTTATGGTGACACTTATCATTTTTGACATTTAGCATTGTGACATTTGTCAGTTTTGATATTTGCCATCTTGAAATTTGTCATTTTTGACATTTTTCATGGTGACACTTTTTATTTTTGACATTTAGAATTGTGACATTTGTCATTTGACATCTTTGACATTTGCCATCTTGAAATTTGTCATTTTTGACATTTTTCATGGTGACACTTTTCATTTTTGACATTTAGCATTGTGACATTTGTCATTTGACATCCTTGACATTTGCCATCTTGAAATTTGTTATTTTTGACATTTTTCATGGTGACATTTTTCATTTTTGACATTTAGCATTGTGACATTTGTCATTTGACATCTTTGACATTTGCCATCTTGAAATTTGTCATTTTTGACATTTAGCATTGTGACATTTGTCATTTGACATCTCTGACATTTGCCATCCTGAAATTTGTTATTTTTGACATTTTTCATTTTTGACATTTAGCATTGTGACATTTGTCAGTTTTGACATTTGCCATCTTGAAATTTGTCATTTTTGACATTTTTCATGGTGACACTTTTCATTTTTGACATTTAGCATTGTGACATTTGTCATTTGACATCTTTGACATTTGCTATCTTGAAATTGGTCATTTTTGACATTTTTCATGGTGACACTTTTCATTTTTGACATTTAGCATTGTGACATTTGTCATTTGACATCTTTGACATTTGCCATCTTGAAATTTGTCATTTTTGACATTTAGCATTCTGACATTTGTCATTTGACATCTTTGACATTTGCCATCTTGAAATTTGTCATTTTTGACATTTTTCATGGTGACACTTTTCATTTTTGACATTTAGCATTGTGACATTTGTCATTTGACATCTTTGACATTTGCCATCTTGAAATTTGTCATTTTTGACATTTTTCATGGTGACACTTTTCATTTTTGACATTTAGCATTGTGACATTTGTCATATTCGACATCTTTGACATTTGCCATCTTGAAATTTGTCATTTTTGACATTTTTCATGGTGACACTTTTCATTTTTGACATTTAGCATTGTGACATTTGTCATTTGACATCTTTAATATTTGCCATCTTGAAATTGGTCATTATTGACATTTTTTATGGGGACACTTTCCATTTTTGACATTTAGCATTGTGACATTTGTCATTTGAAATCTTTGACATTTGCCATCTTGAAATTTGTCATTTTTGACATTTTTCATGGTGACACTTTTCATTTTTGACATTTAGCATTGTTACATTTGTCATTTGACGTCTTTGACATTTGCCATCTTGAAGTTTGTCATTTTTGACATTTTTCACGGTGACACTTTTCATTTTTGACATTTAGCATTGTGACATTTGTCATTTGACATCTTAGACATTTGCCATCTTGAAATTTGTCATTTTTGACACTTTTCATTTTTGACATTTAGCATTGTGACATTTGTCATTTGACATCTTTGACATTTGCCATCTTGAAATTTGTCATTTTTGACATTTTTCATGGTGACACTTTTTATTTTTGACATTTAGCATTGTGACATTTGTCATTTGACATCTTGGACATTTGCTATCTTGAAATTTGTCATTTTTGACATTTTTCATGGTGACACTTTTCATTTTTGACATTTAGCATTGTGACATTTGTCATTTGACATCTTTGATATTTGCCATCTTGAAATTTGTCATTTTTGACATTTTTCATGGTGACACTTTTCATTTTTGACATTTAGCATTGTGACATTTGTCATTTGACATCTTTGACATTTGCCATCTTAAAATTTGTCATTTTTGACATTTTTCATGGTGACACTTTTCATTTTTGATATTTAGCATTGTGACATTTGTCATTTGACATCTTTGACATTTGCCACCTTGAAATTTGTTATTTTTGACATTTTTCATGGTGACACTTTTTATTTTTGACATTTAGCATTGTGACATTTGTCATTTGACATCTTTGACATTTGCCATCTTAAATTTGTCATTTTTGACATTTTTCATGGTGACACTTTTCATTTTTGACATTTGACATCTTTGACATTTGCTATCTTGAAATTTGTCATTTTTGACATTTTTCATGGTGACACTTTTCATTTTTGACATTTAGCAGTGTGACATTTGTCATTTGACATCTTTGACATTTGCCATCTTGAAATTTGTCATTTTTGACATTTTTCATGGTGACACTTTTCATTTTTGACATTTAGCATTGTGACATTTGTCATTTGACATCTTTGACATTTGCCATCTTGAAATTTGTCATTTTTGACATTTGTCATGGTGACACTTTTCATTTTTGACATTTAGCATTGTGACATTTGTCATTTGATATTTTTGACATTTGCCATCTTGAAATTTGTTATTTTTGACATTTTTTATGGTGACACTTTTCATTTTTGACATTTAGCATTGTGACATTTGTCATTTGACATCTTTGACATTTGCCATCTTGAAATACGTCATTTTTGACATTTTTCATGGTGACACTTTTCATTTTTGACATTTAGCATTGTGACATTTGTCATTTGACATCTTTGACATTTGCCATCTTGAAATTTGTCATTTTTGATATTTTTCATGGTGACACTTTTCATTTTTGACATTTAGCATTGTGACGTTTGTCATTTGACATCTTTGACATTTGCCATCTTGAAATTTGTTATTTTTGACATTTTTCATGGTGACACTTTTCATTTTTGACATTTAGCATTGTGACATTTTTCATTTGACATCTTTGACATTTGCCATCTTGAAATTTGTCATTTTTGACATTTTTCATGGTGACACTTTTCATTTTTGACATTAAGCATTGTGACATTTGTCATTTGACATCTTTGACATTTGCCATCTTAAAATTTGTCATTTTTGACATTTTTCATGGTGACACTTTTCATTTTTGACATTTAGCATTGTGACATTTGTCATTTGACATCTTTGACATTTGCCATCTTGAAATTTGTCATTTTTGACATTTTTCATGGTGACACTTTTCATTTTTGACATTTAGCATTGTGACATTTGTCATTTGACATCTTTGACATTTGCCATCTTGAAATTTGTCATTTTTGACATTTTTCATGGTGACACTTTTCATTTTTGACATTTAGCATTGTGACATTTGTCATTTGACATCTTTGACATTTGCCATCTTGAAATTTGTCATTTTTGACATTTTTCATGGTGACACTTTTCATTTTTGACATTTAGCATTGTGACATTTGTCATTTGACATTTTTGACATTTGCCATCTTGAAATTTGTTATTTTTGACATTTTTTATGGTGACACTTTACATTTTTGACATTTAGCATTGTGACATTTGTGATTTGACATCTTTGACATTTGCCATCTTGAAATACGTCATTTTTGACATTTTTCATGGTGACACTTTTCATTTTTGACATTTAGCATTGTGACATTTGTCATTTGACATCTTTGACATTTGCCATCTTGAAATTTGTCATTTTTGATATTTTTCATGGTGACACTTTTCATTTTTGACATTTAGCATTGTGACATTTGTCATTTGACATCTTTGACATTTGCCATCTTGAAATTTGTTATTTTTGACATTTTTCATGGTGACACTTTTCATTTTTGACATTTAGCATTGTGACATTTTTCATTTGACATCTTTGACATTTGCCATCTTGAAATTTGTCATTTTTGACATTTTTCATGGTGACACTTTTCATTTTTGACATTTAGCATTGTGACATTTGTCATTTGACATCTTTGACATTTGCCATCTTGAAATTTGTCATTTTTGACGTTTAGCATTGTGACATTTGTCATTTGACATCTTGGACATTTGCCATCTTGAAATGTGTCATTTTTGACATTTTTCATGGTGACACTTATCATTTTTGACATTTAGCATTGTGACATTTGTCAGTTTTGACATTTGCCATCTTGAAATTTGTTATTTTTGACATTTTTCATGGTGACATTTTTCATTTTTAACATTTAGCATTGTGACATTTGTCATTTGACATATTTGACATTTGTCATCTTGAAATTTATTATTTTTGACATTTTACATGGTGACACTTTTCATTTTTTACATTTAGCATTGTGACATTTGACATCTTTGACATTTGCCATCTTGAAATTTGTCATTTTTGACATTTTTCATGGTGACACTTTTCATTTTTGTCATTTAGCATTGTGAAATTTGTCATTTGACATCTTTGACATTTGCCATCTTGAAATTTATTATTTTTGACATTTTTCATGGTGACACTTTTCATTTTTTACATTTAGCATTGTGACATTTGTCATTTGACATCTTTGACATTTGCCATCTTGAAATTTGTCATTTTTGACATTTTTCATGGTGACACTTTTCATTTTTGACATTTAGCATTGTGACATTTGTCATTTGACATCTTTGACATTTGCCATCTTGAAATTTGTCATTTTTGACATTTAGCATTGTGGCATTTGTCATTTGACATCTTTGACATTTGCCATCTTGAAATTTGTTATTTTTGACATTTTTTATGGTGACACTTTTCATTTTTGACATTTAGCATTGTGACATTTGTCAGTTTTGACATTTGCCATCTTGAAATTTGTCATTTTTGACATTTTTCATGGTGACACTTTTCATTTTTGACATTTAGCATTGTGACATTTGTCATTTGACATCTTTGACATTTGCCTTCTTGAAATTTGTTATTTTTGACATTTTTCATGGTGACACTTTTCATTTTTGACATTTAGCATTCTGACATTTGTCATTTGACATCTTTGACATTTGCCATCTTGAAATTTGTCATTTTTGACATTTTTCATGGTGACACTTTTCATTTTTGACATTTAGCATTGTGACATTTGTCATTTGACATCTTTGACATTTGCCATCTTGAAATTTGTCATTTTTGACATTTTTCATGGTGACACTTTTCATTTTTGACATTTAGCATTGTGACATTTGTCATTTGACATCTGTGACATTTGCCATATTGAAATTTGTCATTTTTGACATTTAGCATTGTGACATTTGTCATTTGACATCTTTGATATTTGCCATCTTGAAATTTGTCATTTTTGACATTTTTCATGGTGACACTTTTCATTTTTGACATTTAGCATTGTGACATTTGTCATTTGACATCTTTGACATTTGCCATCTTGAAATTTGTCATTTTTGACATTTTTCATGGTGACACTTTTCATTTTTGACATTTAGCATTGTGACATTTGTCATATTCGACATCTTTGACATTTGCCATCTTGAAATTTGTCATTTTTGACATTTTTCATGGTGACACTTTTCATTTTTGACATTTAGCATTGTGACATTTGTCATTTGACATCTTTGACATTTGCCATCTTAAAATTTGTCATTATTGACATTTTTCATGAGGACACTTTTTATTTTTGACATTTAGCATTGTGACATTTGTCATATGACATCTTTGACATTTACCATCTTGAAATTTGTCATTTTTGACATTTTTCATGGTGACACTTTTCATTTTTGACATTTAGCATTGTGACATTTGTCATTTGACACCTTTGACATTTGCCATCTTGAAATTTGTCATTTTTGACATTTTTCACGGTGACACTTTTCATTTTTGACATTTAGCATTGTGACATTTGTCATTTGACATCTTAGACATTTGCCATCTTGAAATTTGTCATTTTTGACAATTTTCATTTTTGACATTTGTCATTTGACATCTTTGACATTTGCCATCTTGACATTTGTCATTTTTGATATTTTTTATCGAGACACTTTTCATTTTTGACATTTAGCATTGTGACATTTGTCATTTGACATTTGCCATCTTGAAATTTGTCATTTTTGACATTTTTCATGGTGACACTTTTCATTTTTGACATTTAGCATTGTGGCATTTGTCATTTGACATCTTTGACATTTGCCATCTTGAAATTTGTTATTTTTGACATTTTTCATGGTGACACTTTTCATTTTTGACATTTAGCATTGTGACATTTGTCGTTTGACATCTTTGACATTTTCCATCTTGAAATTTGTCATTTTTGACATTTTTCATGGTGACACTTTTCATTTTTGACATTTAGCATTGTGACATTTGTCATTTGACATCTTTGATATTTGCCATCTTGAAATTTGTTATTTTTGACATTTTTCATGGTGACACTTTTCATTTTTGACATTTAGCATTGTGACATTTGTCATTTGACATCTTTGACATTTGCCATCTTGAAATTTGTCATTTTTGACATTTTTCATGGTGACACTTTTCATTTTTGACATTTAGCATTCTGACATTTGTCATTTGACATCTTTGACATTTGCCATCTTGAAATTTGTCATTTTTGACATTTAGCATTGTGGCATTTGTCATTTGACATCTTTGACATTTGCCATCTTGAAATTTGTTATTTTTGACCTTTTTCATGGTGACACTTTTCATTTTTGACATTTAGCATTCTGACATTTGTCATTTGACATCTTTGACATTTGCCATCTTGAAATTTGTCATTTTTGACATTTTTCATGGTGACACTTTTCATTTTTGACATTTAGCATTGTGACATTTGTCATTTGACATCTTTGACATTTGCCATCTTGAAATTTGTCATTTTTGACATTTTTCATGGTGACACTTTTCATTTTTGACATTTAGCATTGTGACATTTGTCATTTGACATCTTTGACATTTGCCATCTTGAAATTTGTCATTTTTGACATTTTTCATGTTGACACTTTTCATTTTTGACATTTAGCATTGTGACATTTGTCATATTCGACATCTTTGACATTTGCCATCTTGAAATTTGTCATTTTTGACATTTTTCATGGTGACACTTTTCATTTTTGACATTTAGCATTGTGACATTTGTCATTTGACATCTTTGACATTTGCCATCTTGAAATTTGTCATTATTGACATTTTTTATAGGGACACTTTTCATTTTTGACATTTAGCATTGTGACATTTGTAATTTGACATCTTTGACATTTGCCATCTTGAAATATGTCATTTTTGACATTTTTCAAGGTGACACTTTTCATTTTTAACATTTAGCATTGTGACATTTATCATTTGACATCTTTGACATTTGCCATCTTGAAATTTGTCATTTTTGACATTTTTCACGGTGACACTTTTCATTTTTGACATTTAGCATTGTGTCATTTGTCATTTGACATCTTAGACATTTGCCATCTTGAAATTTGTCATTTTTGACACTTTTCATTTTTGACATTTAGCATTGTGACATTTGTCATTTGACATCTTTGACATTTGCCATCTTGAAATTTGTCATTTTTGACATTTTTCATGGTGACACTTTTCATTTTTGACATTTAGCATTGTGACATTTGTCATTTGACATCTTGGACATTTGCCATCTTGAAATTTGTCATTTTTGACATTTTTCATGGTGACAATTATCATTTTTGACATTTAGCATTGTGACATTTGTCAGTTTTGACATTTGCCATCTTGAAATTTGTCATTTTTGACATTTTTCATGGTGACACTTTTCATTTTTGACATTTAGCATTGTGACATTTGTCATTTGACATCTTTGACATTTGCCATCTTGAAATTTGTCATTTTTGACATTTTTCATGGTGACACTTTTCATTTTTGACATTTAGCATTGTGACATTTGTCATTTGACATCTTTGACATTTGCCATCTTGAAATTTGTCATTTTTGACATTTTTCATGGTGACACTTTTCATTTTTGACATTTAGCATTGTGACATTTGTCATTTGACATCTTTGACATTTGCCATCTTGAAATTTGTCATTTTTGACATTTTTCATGGTGACACTTTTCATTTTTGACATTTAGCATTGTGACATTTGTCATTTGACATCTTTGACATTTGCCATCTTGAAATTTGTCATTTTTGACATTTGTCATGGTGACACTTTTCATTTTTGACATTTAGCATTGTGACATTTGTCATTTGACATCTTTGACATTTGCCATCTTGAAATTTGTTATTTTTGACATTTTTTATGGTGACACTTTTCATTTTTGACATTTAGCATTGTGACATTTGTCATTTGACATCTTTGACATTTGCCATCTTGAAATACGTCATTTTTAACATTTTTCATGGTGACACTTTTCATTTTTGACATTTAGCATTGTGACATTTGTCATTTGACATCTTTCACATTTGCCATCTTGAAATTTGTCATTTTTGATATTTTTCGTGGTGACACTTTTCATTTTTGACATTTAGCATTGTGGCATTTGTCATTTGACATCTTTGACATTTGCCATCTTGAAATTTGTTATTTTTGACATTTTTCATGGTGACACTTTTCATTTTTGACATTTAGCATTGTGACATTTTTCATTTGACATCTTTGACATTTGCCATCTTGAAATTTGTCATTTTTGACATTTTTCATGGTGACACTTTTCATTTTTGACATTTAGCATTTGACATTTGTCATTTGACATCTTTGACATTTGCCATCTTGAAATTTGTCATTTTTGACGTTTAGCATTGTGACATTTGTCATTTGACATCTTGGACATTTGCCATCTTAAAATGTGTCATTTTTGACATTTTTTATGGTGACACTTATCATTTTTGACATTTAGCATTGTGACATTTGTCAGTTTTGATATTTGCCATCTTGAAATTTGTCATTTTTGACATTTTTCATGGTGACACTTTTTATTTTTGACATTTAGCATTGTGACATTTGTCATTTGACATCTTTGACATCTGCCATCTTGAAATTTGTCATTTTTGACATTTTTTATGGTGACACTTTTCATTTTTGACATTTAGCATTGTGACATTTGTCATTTGACATCCTTGACATTTGCCATCTTGAAATTTGTTATTTTTGACATTTTTCATGGTGACATTTTTCATTTTTGACATTTAGCATTGTGACATTTGTCATTTGACATCTTTGACATTTGCCATCTTGAAATTTGTATTTTTTGACATTTAGCATTGTGACATTTGTCATTTGACATCTCTGACATTTGCCATCCTGAAATTTGTTATTTTTGACATTTTTCATTTTTGACATTTAGCATTGTGACATTTGTCAGTTTTGACATTTGCCATCTTGAAATTTGTCATTTTTGACATTTTTCATGGTGACACTTTTCATTTTTGACATTTAGCATTGTGACATTTGTCATTTGACATCTTTGACATTTGCTATCTTGAAATTGGTCATTTTTGACATTTTTCATGGTGACGCTTTTCATTTTTGACATTTAGCATTGTGACATTTGTCATTTGACATCTTTGACATTTGCCATCTTGAAATTTGTCATTTTTGACATTTAGCATTCTGACATTTGTCATTTGACATCTTTGACATTTGCCATCTTGAAATTTGTCATTTTTGACATTTTTCATGGTGACACTTTTCATTTTTGACATTTAGCATTGTGACATTTGTCATTTGACATCTTTGACATTTGCCATCTTGAAATTTGTCATTTTTGACATTTTTCATGGTGACACTTTTCATTTTTGACATTTAGCATTGTGACATTTGTCATATTCGACATCTTTGACATTTGCCATCTTGAAATTTGTCATTTTTGACATTTTTCATGGTGACACTTTTCATTTTTGACATTTAGCATTGTGACATTTGTCATTTGACATCTTTAATATTTGCCATCTTGAAATTGGTCATTATTGACATTTTTTATGGGGACACTTTCCATTTTTGACATTTAGCATTGTGACATTTGTCATTTGAAATCTTTGACATTTGCCATCTTGAAATTTGTCATTTTTGACATTTTTCATGGTGACACTTTTCATTTTTGACATTTAGCATTGTTACATTTGTCATTTGACATCTTTGACATTTGCCATCTTGAAATTTGTCATTTTTGACATTTTTCACGGTGACACTTTTCATTTTTGACATTTAGCATTGTGACATTTGTCATTTGACATCTTAGACATTTGCCATCTTGAAATTTGTCATTTTTGACACTTTTCATTTTTGACATTTAGCATTGTGACATTTGTCATTTGACATCTTTGACATTTGCCATCTTGAAATTTGTCATTTTTGACATTTTTCATGGTGACACTTTTCATTTTTGACATTTAGCATTGTGACATTTGTCATTTGACATCTTGGACATTTGCTATCTTGAAATTTGTCATTTTTGACATTTTTCATGGTGACACTTTTCATTTTTGACATTTAGCATTGTGACATTTGTCATTTGACATCTTTGATATTTGCCATCTTGAAATTTGTCATTTTTGACATTTTTCATGGTGACACTTTTCATTTTTGACATTTAGCATTGTGACATTTGTCATTTGACATCTTTGACATTTGCCATCTTAAAATTTGTCATTTTTGACATTTTTCATGGTGACACTTTTCATTTTTGATATTTAGCATTGTGACATTTGTCATTTGACATCTTTGACATTTGCCACCTTGAAATTTGTTATTTTTGACATTTTTCATGGTGACACTTTTTATTTTTGACATTTAGCATTGTGACATTTGTCATTTGACATCTTTGACATTTGCCATCTTAAAATTTGTCATTTTTGACATTTTTCATGGTGACACTTTTCATTTTTGACATTTGACATCTTTGACATTTGCCATCTTGAAATTTGTCATTTTTGACATTTTTCATGGTGACACTTTTCATTTTTGACATTTAGCAGTGTGACATTTGTCATTTGACATCTTTGACATTTGCCATCTTGAAATTTGTCATTTTTGACATTTTTCATGGTGACACTTTTCATTTTTGACATTTAGCATTGTGACATTTGTCATTTGACATCTTTGACATTTGCCATCTTGAAATTTGTCATTTTTGACATTTTTCATGGTGACACTTTTCATTTTTGACATTTAGCATTGTGACATTTGTCATTTGATATTTTTGACATTTGCCATCTTGAAATTTGTTATTTTTGACATTTTTTATGGTGACACTTTTCATTTTTGACATTTAGCATTGTGACATTTGTCATTTGACATCTTTGACATTTGCCATCTTGAAATACGTCATTTTTGACATTTTTCATGGTGACACTTTTCATTTTTGACATTTAGCATTGTGACATTTGTCATTTGACATCTTTGACATTTGCCATCTTGAAATTTGTCATTTTTGATATTTTTCATGGTGACACTTTTCATTTTTGACATTTAGCATTGTGACGTTTGTCATTTGACATCTTTGACATTTGCCATCTTGAAATTTGTTATTTTTGACATTTTTCATGGTGACACTTTTCATTTTTGACATTTAGCATTGTGACATTTTTCATTTGACATCTTTGACATTTGCCATCTTGAAATTTGTCATTTTTGACATTTTTCATGGTGACACTTTTCATTTTTGACATTAAGCATTGTGACATTTGTCATTTGACATCTTTGACATTTGTCATCTTAAAATTTGTCATTTTTGACATTTTTCATGGTGACACTTTTCATTTTTGACATTTAGCATTGTGACATTTGTCATTTGACATCTTTGACATTTGCCATCTTGAAATTTGTCATTTTTGACATTTTTCATGGTGACACTTTTCATTTTTGACATTTAGCATTGTGACATTTGTCATTTGACATCTTTGACATTTGCCATCTTGAAATTTGTCATTTTTGACATTTTTCATGGTGACACTTTTCATTTTTGACATTTAGCATTGTGACATTTGTCATTTGACATCTTTGACATTTGCCATCTTGAAATTTGTCATTTTTGACATTTTTCATGGTGACACTTTTCATTTTTGACATTTAGCATTGTGACATTTGTCATTTGACATTTTTGACATTTGCCATCTTGAAATTTGTTATTTTTGACATTTTTTATGGTGACACTTTACATTTTTGACATTTAGCATTGTGACATTTGTGATTTGACATCTTTGACATTTGCCATCTTGAAATACGTCATTTTTGACATTTTTCATGGTGACACTTTTCATTTTTGACATTTAGCATTGTGACATTTGTCATTTGACATCTTTGACATTTGCCATCTTGAAATTTGTCATTTTTGATATTTTTCATGGTGACACTTTTCATTTTTGACATTTAGCATTGTGACATTTGTCATTTGACATCTTTGACATTTGCCATCTTGAAATTTGTTATTTTTGACATTTTTCATGGTGACACTTTTCATTTTTGACATTTAGCATTGTGACATTTTTCATTTGACATCGTTGACATTTGCCATCTTGAAATTTGTCATTTTTGACATTTTTCATGGTGACACTTTTCATTTTTGACATTTAGCATTGTGACATTTGTCATTTGACATCTTTGACATTTGCCATCTTGAAATTTGTCATTTTTGACGTTTAGTATTGTGACATTTGTCATTTGACATCTTGGACATTTGCCATCTTGAAATGTGTCATTTTTGACATTTTTCATGGTGACACTTATCATTTTTGACATTTAGCATTGTGACATTTGTCAGTTTTGACATTTGCCATCTTGAAATTTGTCATTTTTGACATTTTTTATGGTGACACTTTTTATTTTTGACATTTAGCATTGTGACATTTGTCATTTGACATCTTTGACATTTGCCATCTTGAAATTTGTCATTTTTGACATTTTTCATGGTGACACTTTTCATTTTTGATATTTAGCATTGTGACATTTGTCATTTGACATCCTTGACATTTGCCATCTTGAAATTTGTTATTTTTGACATTTTTCATGGTGACATTTTTCATTTTTGACATTTAGCATTTTGACATTTGTCATTTGACATCTTTGACATTTGCCATCTTGAAATTTGTCATTTTTGACATTTAGCATTGTGACATTTGTCATTTGACATCTTTGACATTTGCCATCCTGAAATTTGTTATTTTTGACATTTTTCATGGTGACACTTTTCATTTTTGACATATAGCATTGTGACATTTGTCAGTTTTGACATTTGCCATCTTGAAATTTGTCATTTTTGACATTTTTCATGGTGACACTTTTCATTTTTGACATTTAGCATTGTGACATTTGTCATTTGACATCTTTGACATTTGCCATCTTGAAATTGGTCATTTTTGACATTTTTCATGGTGACACTTTTCATTTTTGACATTTAGCATTGTGACATTTGTCATTTGACATCTTTGATATTTGCCATCTTGAAATTTGTCATTTTTGACATTTAGCATTCTGACATTTGTCATTTGACATCTTTGACATTTGCCATGTTGAAATTTGTCATTTTTGACATTTTTTATGGTAACACTTTTTATTTTTGACATTTAGCATTGTGACATTTGTCATTTGACATCTTTGACATTTGCCATCTTGAAATTTGTCATTTTTGACATTTTTCATGGTGACACTTTTCATTTTTGACATTTAGCATTGTGACATTTGTCATATTCGACATCTTTGACATTTGCCATCTTGAAATTTGTCATTTTTGACATTTTTCATGGTGACACTTTTCATTTTTGACATTTAGCATTGTGACATTTGTCATTTGACATCTTTAATATTTGCCATCCTGAAATTTGTCATTATTGACATTTTTTATGGGGACACTTTCCATTTTTGACATTTAGCATTGTGACATTTGTCATTTGAAATCTTTGACATTTGCCATCTTGAAATTTGTCATTTTTGACATTTTTCATGGTGACACTTTTCATTTTTGACATTTAGCATTGTTACATTTGTCATTTGACATCTTTGACATTTGCCATCTTGAAATTTGTCATTTTTGACATTTTTCACGGTGACACTTTTCATTTTTGACATTTAGCATTGTGACATTTGTCATTTGACATCTTAGACATTTGCCATCTTGAAATTTGTCATTTTTGACACTTTTCATTTTTGACATTTAGCATTGTGACATTTGTCATTTGACATCTTTGACATTTGCCATCTTGAAATTTGTCATTTTTGACATTTTTCATGGTGACACTTTTCATTTTTGACATTTAGCATTGTGACATTTGTCATTTGACATCTTGGACATTTTCCATCTTGAAATTTGTCATTTTTGACATTTTTCATGGTGACACTTTTCATTTTTGACATTTAGCATTGTGACATTTGTCATTTGACATCTTTGATATTTGCCATCTTGAAATTTGTCATTTTTGACATTTTTCATGGTGACACTTTTCATTTTTGACATTTAGCATTGTGATTTGACATCTTTGACATTTGCCATCTTAAAATTTGTCATTTTTGACATTTTTCATGGTGACACTTTTCATTTTTGATATTTAGCATTGTGACATTTGTCATTTGACATCTTTGACATTTGCCACCTTGAAATTTGTCATTTTTGACATTTTTCATGGTGACACTTTTCATTTTTGACATTTAGCATTGTGACATTTGTCATTTGATATCTTTGACATTTGCCATCTTGAAATTTGTTATTTTTGACATTTTTCATGGTGACACTTTTCATTTTTGACATTTAGCATTGTGACATTTGTCATTTGACATCTTTGACATTTGCCATCTTAAAATTTGTCATTTTTGACATTTTTCATGGTGACACTTTTCATTTTTGACATTTAGCATTGTGACATTTGTCATTTGACATTTCTGACATTTGCCATCTTGAAATTTGTCATTTTTGACATTTTTCATGGTGACACTTTTCATTTTTGACATTTAGCATTGTGACATTTGTCATTTGACATCTTTGACATTTGCCATCTTGAAATTTGTTATTTTTGACATTTTTCATGGTGACACTTTTCATTTTTGACATTTAGCATTGTGACATTTGTCATCTTGAAATTTGTCATTTTTGACATTTTTCATGGTGACACTTTTCATTTTTGACATTTAGCATTGTGACATTTGTCATTTGACATCTTTGACATTTGCCATCTTGAAATTTGTTATTTTTGACATTTTTCATGGTGACACTTTTCATTTTTGACATTTAGCATTGTGACATTTGTCATTTGACATCTTTAACATTTGCCATCTTGAAATTTGTCATTTTTGACATTTTTCATGGTGACACTTTTCATTTTTGACATTTAGCATTGTGACATTTGTCATTTGACATCTTTGACATTTGCCATCTTGAAATTTGTCATTTTTGACATTTAGCATTGTGACATTTGTCATTTGACATCTTTGACATTTGCCATCTTGAAATTTGTCATTTTTGACATTTTATGGTGACACTTATCATTTTTGACATTTAGCATTGTGATATTTGTCATTTGACATCTTTGACATTTGCCATCTTGAAATTTGTTATTTTTGACATTTTTCATTGTGACACTTTTCATTTTTGACATTTAGCATTGTGACATTTGTCATTTGACATCTTTGACATTTGCCATCTTGAAATTTGTCATTTTTGACATTTTTCATGGTGACACTTTTCATTTTTGACATTTAGCATTGTGACATTGGTCATTTGACATCTTTGACATTTGCCATCTTAAAATTTGTGATTATTGACATTTTTCATGGGGACACTTTTCATTTTTGACATTTAGCATTGTGACATTTGTCATTTGACATCTTTGACATTTGCCATCTTGAAATTTGTCATTTTTGACCTTTTTCATGGT
Organism: Altica lythri; assembly: GCA_964028335.1. NCBI lineage: Eukaryota > Metazoa > Arthropoda > Insecta > Coleoptera > Chrysomelidae > Altica > Altica lythri. The sequence goes on along the minus strand of CAXIIO010000668.1, from coordinate 136,975 downwards.
GACACTTTTCATTTTTACATTTAGCATTGTGACATTTGTCATTTGACATCTTTGACATTTGCCATCTTGAAATTTGTCATTTTTGACATTTTTCACGGTGACACTTTTCATTTTTGACATTTAGCATTGTGACATTTGTCATTTGACATCTTAGACATTTGCCATCTTGAAATTTGTCATTTTTGACACTTTTCATTTTTCACATTTAGCATTGTGACATTTGTCATTTGACATCTTTGACATTTGCCATCTTGAAATTTGTCATTTTTGACATTTTTCATGGTGACACTTTTCATTTTTGACATTTAGCTTTGTGACATTTGTCATTTGACATCTTAGACATTTGCCATCTTGAAATTTGTCATTTTTGATATTTAGCATTGTGACATTGGTCATGTGACATCTTTGACATTTGCCATCTTGAAATTTGTCATTTTTGACATTTTTCATGGTGACACTTATCATTTTTGACATTTAGCATTGTGACATTTGTCAGTTTTAACATTTGCCATCTTGAAATTTGTCATTTTTGACATTTTTCATGGTGACACTTTTCATTTTTGACATTTGGCATTGTGACATTTGTCATTTGACATCTTTGAGATTTGCCATCTTGAAATTTGTCATTTTTGACATTTTTCATGGTGACACTTTTCATTTTTGACATTTAGCATTGTGACATTTGTCATTTGACATCTTTGACATTTGCCATCTTGAAATTTGTCATTTTTGACATTTAGCATTGTGATATTTGTCATTTGACATCTTTGACATTTGCCATCTTGAAATTTGTTATTTTTGACACTTTTCATGGTAACACTTTTCATTTTTGACATTTAGCATTGTGACATTTGTCAGTTTTGACATTTGCCATCTTGAAATTTGTCATTTTTGACATTTTTCATGGTGACACTTTTCATTTTTGACATTTACCATTGTAACATTTGTCATTTGACATCTTAGACATTTGCCATCTTGAAATTTGTCATTTTTGACACTTTTCATTTTTGAAATTAAGCATTGTGACATTTGTCATTTGACATCTTTGACATTTGCCATCTTGAAATTTGTCATTTTTGACATTTTTCATGGTGACACTTTTCATTTTTGACATTTAGCATTGTGACATTTGTCATTTGACATCTTGGACATTTGCCATCTTGAAATTTGTTATTTTTGACATTTTTCATGGTGACACTTATCATTTTTGACATTTAGCATTGTGACATTTGTCAGTTTTGACATTTGCCATCCTGAAATTTGTCATTTTTGACATTTTTCTTGGTGACACTTTTTATTTTTGACATTTAGCATTGTGACATTTGTCATTTGACATCTTTGACATTTGCCATCTTGAAATTTGTCATTTTTGACATATTTCATGGTGACACTTTTCATTTTTGACATTTAGCAGTGTGACATTTGTCATTTGACATCTTTGACATTTGCCATCTTGAAATTTGTCATTTTTGACATTTTTCATGGTGACACTTTTCATTTTTGACATTTAGCATTGTGACATTTGTCATTTGACATCTTTGACATTTGCCATCTTGAAATTTGTCATTTTTGACATTTTTCATGGTGACACTTTTCATTTTTGACATTTTGCATTGTGACATTTGTCATTTGACATCTTTGACATTTGCCATTTGACATCTTTGACATTTGCCATCTTGAAATTTGTTATTTTTGACATTTTTCATGGTGACACTTTTCATTTTTGACATTTAGCATTGTGACATTTGTCATTTGACATCTTTGACATTTGCCATCTTGAAATTTGTCATTTTTGACATTTAGCATTGTGACATTTGTCATTTGACATCTTGGACATTTGCCATCTTGAAATTTGTCATTTTTGACATTTTTCATGGTGACACTTTTCATTTTTGACATTTAGCATTGTGACATTTGTCATTTGACATCTTTGACATTTGCCATCTTGAAATTTGTCATTTTTGACATTTTTCATGGTGACACTTTTCCTTTTTGACATTTAGCATTGTGACATTTGTCATTTGACATCTTTGACATTTGCCATCTTGAAATTTGTCATTTTTTAACTTTTTCATGGTGACACTTTTGATTTTTGACATTTAGCATTGTGACATTTGTCATTTGACATCTTGGACATTTGCCATCTTAAAATTTGTCATTTTTGACATTTTTCATGGTGACACTTTTTATTTTTGACATTTAGCATTGTGACATTTGTCATTTGACATCTTTGACATTTGCCATCTTGAAATTTGTCATTTTTGACATTTAGCATTGTGACATTTGTCAGTTTTGATATTTGCCATCTTGAAATTTGTCATTTTTGACATTTTTCATAGTGACACTTTTCATTTTTGACATTTAGCATTGTGACATTTGTCATTTGACATCTTTGACATTTGCCATCTTGAAATTTGTTATTTTTGACATTTTTCATGGTGACACTTTTCATTTTTGACATTTAGCATTGTGACATTTGTCATTTGACATCTTTGACATTTGCCATCTTGAAATTTGTCATTTTTGACATTTTTCATGGTGACACTTTTCATTTTTGACATTAAGCATTGTGACATTTGTCATTTGACATCTTTGACATTTGCCATCTTGAAATTTGTTATTTTTGACATTTTTCATGGTGACACTTTTGATTTTTGACATTTAGCATTGTGACATTTGTCATTTGACATCTTGGACATTTGCCATCTTGAAATTTGTCATTTTTGACATTTTTCATGGTGACACCTTTCATTTTTGACATTTAGCATTGTGACATTTGTCATTTGACATCTTTGAGATTTGCCATCTTGAAATTTGTCATTTTTGACATTTTTCATGGTGACACTTTTCATTTTTGACATTTAGCATTGTGACATTTGTCATTTGACATCTTTGACATTTGCCATCTTGAAATTTGTCATTTTTGACATTTAGCATTGTGATATTTGTCATTTGACATCTTTGACATTTGCCATCTTGAAATTTGTTATTTTTGACATTTTTCATGGTGACACTTTTCATTTTTGACATTTAGAATTGTGACATTTGTCAGTTTTGACATTTGCCATCCTAAAATTTGTCATTTTTGACATTTTTCTTGGTGACACTTTTCATTTTTGACATTTAGCATTGTGACATTTGTCATTTGACATCTTTGACATTTGCCATCTTGAAATTTGTCATTTTTGACATTTTTCATGGTGACACTTTTCATTTTTGACATTTAGCATTGTGACATTTGTCATTTGACATCTTTGACATTTGCCATCTTGAAATTTGTCATTTTTGACATTTTTCATGGTGACACTTTTCATTTTTGACATTTTGCATTGTGACATTTGTCATTTGACATCTTTGACATTTGCCATCTTGAAATTTGTTATTTTTGACATTTTTCATGGTGACACTTTTCATTTTTGACATTTAGCATTGTGACATTTGTCATTTGACATCTTTGACATTTGCCATCTTGAAATTTGTCATTTTTGACATTTAGCATTGTGACATTTGTCATTTGACATCTTGGACATTTGCCATCTTGAAATTTGTCATTTTTGACATTTTTCATGGTGACACTTTTCATTTTTGACATTTAGCATTGTGACATTTGTCATTTGACATCTTTGACATTTGCCATCTTGAAATTTGTCATTTTTGACATTTTTCATGGTGACACTTTTTATTTTTGACATTTAGCATTGTGACATTTGTCATTTGACATCTTTGACATTTGCCATCTTAAAATTTGTCATTTTTGACATTTAGCATTGTGACATTTGTCAGTTTTGATATTTGCCATCTTGAAATTTGTCATTTTTGACATTTGTCATAGTGACACTTTTCATTTTTGACATCTAGCATTGTGACATTTGTCATTTGACATCTTTGACATTTGTCATCTTGAAATTTGTTATTTTTGACATTTTTCATGGTGACACTTTTCATTTTTGACATTTAGCATTGTGACATTTGTCATTTGGTTTTATGTCGCTTGCCACTGCAGGTAAAAAAAGTTCACAAATAAATAATTTTGATAACTCGTTTGTAACTTCAAATCTTATTAAAAAATCATAAATTGGTCCTTCGAGCCAGATATAAAACTCACTTGTTTCTAAAGAAAAATTCTTTATTGTTAACCGCTACAGTTTCTTATTTGTATACCAAATGACTAGTTAATTCTCTTGAATTTAGATCAAGTGAATATTTTTCAGCTAAGTAAATAGCTCATTGTTGTATCTTGTTTAATGCTAAGTGAATTTTTCTTCTTAAAACTATTTAAAAGTGCTTGAGTGCGGATACTAAGATTTTCATTGGTGGATAAAGGATATAATAAATTTTCTTCTTCTCATTAACAAACTGACATTTTCGCGGAATTTTTTATACGCTCTAATCACTAAGATTTTATAGTGACAAATTTGTTCTATATTTTAAGTTTAATTGTTAATATTTAACATTTAAAGGAGCTTCGTCAAAATATACGGTTTTCGTTGGGTAAACTATTTATATTTAAACCAATAGTATTTTCTATAAAGTGAATTTTAATATTTCACAATGCCTAATAGCGAGAATAACGATAAGGATATTCTTGAACATGCAAAACTAAATAAAAGGATTGCAAAATCAAATCTTACAAAACTTGAAAATTGGTATGAGTCAAAGGCTGATTCTGAAGTTAGTGTTACACTGCTTGAGCTAAAAATTGACCAACTTTCTAAGATTTATGATAAGTTTTCAGTACCTCTAGAATTACTTGAAGATGAGTCTTCAAGTGTAAGTACTCAGGACGAAAGCGATATTTTTGACGAACGCTATTGCGAGTTAATGTCCAATCTTAAGGCCAAGGTTTCACGACTTAATAAAAAGTCAGAGATAATATCAGAGGAAACACAGAAGTGTTCAATCTCACCAAAAGTTCAGTTACCAGAAATTAAAATTCCCACATTTTCTGGCAACCCAACGGACTGGGTGCCATTTTTTCAACTTTTCGAAGCAATAATTTTGAATAATAACAGTTTACCTGAGGTTCAAAAATTTGTTTATTTAAAATCATTTCTCCGGGATGAGCCATTAAAGTTAATTCAAAATATATCAGTTTCAAATCATAATTTTCAAGTAGCGTTAGACATTTTGAAAAAACGTTATGATAATAAAAATGTTCTTGCAAACACCTTAATAGCCAATATTTTGGACATTAATTCTGTATCAAAGGGTACAGAGATTTCCACACCAACGTTACAAAGAATTTAGAAGCACTAAAAAATTTAAATTTAACTTCCAAACAGATGTTAGATATGTTTCTTATTTATTCACTGAAACGTAAATTAGATTATGCAACAAAACGTAACTTCGAATTTGAAAAAGACACGTTGCAATACCCCACTCTTGATACATTTCTAGAAAGTATCGATAAAAGATGCAGTGGACTGGAAGGTCTTAAATCTGTAGAAAGTCATACTTTTTAAAATAAAAATTCTCCAAAGGTTTCTTTAACTACAAATGTTTCAACTAATTTAAAGTCACATGTGCAAGTTCAAGGACAGTGTATCTTTTGTCATGATTCCCACAAAATTTATAGCTGCGATAAGTTTCGAAATCTTCCTCATAACAAAAAATACAATTTTATTAAATCCAAACAACTCTGTGTAAATTGCTTTGGCAATCACGTAATAGCAAATTGCGCTAGTAAACATCTCTGTTCTGTATGTAATAAAAAACATCACACAATTTTACACGATAATAATCTCGCAAATAATAAATCAAATTATTCCACACCTCGTTATAATTCAAGTTTTTCTAACTTTGAACGTTCTAGAAACATTCCCTCAACTTCAGGCACCAATATGCATGATAATGGTGCCGTTTCCCTTACACCCAACGTTTTGAACGATGAAACTATCAATAATCCACAAGAACAAATTCCTCAACACGCTAATGTTCTTTCTGCTATTAATAAATCCAGTTCACATATTCTTTTAGGAACTTCCCAGGTATGTATGTATAGTTCTGATGGACATAAAATTATGGCAAAGGCAGTGTTAGATCCCGGAAGTCAACACTCGTTTGTAACTTCAAATCTTATTAAAAAATTAGGATATACTACCTATGTCAATAAATTAAATATTTCAGGAATTGGAAGCAGTTCCACCTTCTCGAATAGTATGGTTAATTTAGTAGTTCAATCGAACCTAAATAAATTTAAAATAAAGTTGTCTTGTTCAGTTTTAAGTAACATCACCTCAAACCTTCCACAAGTTTTAATTGATCATAATAAAATTAAAATTCCATCTCATATAACATTAGCCGATAAAACCTATTTTTCTCCTTCTCCAATTGACATTCTTATTGGTGCGGATTATTATTATGATTTGCTACTTGATGGTATTATCAGGTTGGGTAAGACATTACCAGTTTTAATTTTAACTCGGTTGGGCTGGATAGTCGTAGGCCACGCTCCACAGAGCTTTAGAAATTATATCTGTCCAATTTCAGGTATAGTTACTTCAAATCGTAATTCTGTTAAACAATTTTCAAATGAAGGTCCATGCACAGTAGCATTATGTTCACAAATAAATAATTTTGATAACTTAGAATCATTAGTCGAAAAATTTTGGACTTTAGAAACAATATCTGATTCAAATTCTTCGTTATCAATTGAGAATCAGTTAGTTGAGAATAAATTTATTTCAACAACGCGTCAATTGGAAGATGGTTCATTTCAAGTTGATTTACCTTTAAAATCTCCTTGTGAGAACTTAAAATTGGGTCGATCATTGCCTGTTGCTAAACTTCGGTTTTTAAATCTTGAGAAAAAATTTCAAAAGGATTCAGAATTCTTTTTAGAATATAAACGGTTTATTGATGAATATGTACAACTTGGTCATGGTCGTTATGTACCTCTCTCAGAATATAATAAATATTCTCAATTAAAATATTTCTGGCCTCACCATGCTGTACTGAGACAAGATGCTGTCACAACCAAATTGCGCGTCGTATTCGATGCATCATGTAAAACAGACTCTGGTTTGTCACTAAATGATGTTATGTATAAAGGGTTTCAAGTACAACCCAATCTATTTGATATTCTTCTTCGCTTTCGCTTATTTAAATATGTTTTAGTTGGAGACATAGTAAAAATGTATCGGTGTATCAAAGTAAACCCAAATCAGGCATTTCTTCAAAATATTCTCTGGAGAGAGAATCCAGAAAATCCTCTACAATGTATAGAGTTAACAACTCTAACTTATGGTACAAATTCTGCACCTTTTCTAGCAACTAGAGTTCTCAATAAAATCGCTAAGGATAACAAAACCAAATATCCTTTAGCTACTAAAAGTCTGCTATTACAAACTTATGTGGATGATACACTGTCAGGGGCTAATTCGTTGGAGGAGTTGCAGCAGTTATTCATTGAACTCAATTCTCTTTTAAATCCTTGTGGATTTTATCTTCACAAATGGCATTCAAATATTAAAAATTCGTTCAACGAATTTTCCTTCGCCAGCTTTTCTGAAATTGATTTAAATAAAGACGACGCTATCAGCAAAGTTCTTGGTCTAAAATGGAACATTCAAGAAGATTGTTTTATAATTTCAGTTCCAAAATTTGAATTTTTTGGTCCCCCTACCAAACGAAAAATCCTTTCTTGTATTTCACAATGTTGGGACCCGTTAGGTTTTGTAGCACCCGTAGTAGTTTTGGGCAAACTGATTATTAAGGCTACTTGGAATTTGAAAATTGACTGGGATACTGAAATCTGTGATGAATTTATAATTAGTGAATGGAATAAATTCATAAAAAATATATCATTACTCAAATCTCTCAAAATACCAAGATATTTTTTCAGTGAAAAGGTTATTTCTTCAGTTCATCTTCACGGATTTTCTAATGCAAGTTCAAAAGCTTATGCAGCTTGTGTTTATCTTCGAACTGTCTATTCTGATGGAACTGTTTCTTCCTGTTTAGCTAGAGCCAAATCTAGAATTGCTCCACAAAAGGTTATTTCAATTCTAAGGTTGGAACTTTCGGCAATGCTTTTATTAGTAGAATTGGTAGGCGCATTTCTTACTGTGTTCAAAGACACTGTAACATTTTCTGAAATTCATCTCTACTCAGATTCTGAAATAGCCCTTTATTGGATTAGTTCCCCATCACATCGGTGGACTACGTTCGTTGCCAATAGAGTTACGAAAATTCAATTAGCATCATCCCAATGGTGTTGGCATTTTATTAAATCGCAGGATAATCCAGCAGATCTTCCATCAAGAGGAGTTCAACCATATGAATTGTTAAATTCTCCCTTGTGGTGGCGCGGTCCATCATTTCTTATACAAAATTCTCTAAACTTGAAACCGTTTCAAGTTGAAAAGGAAGTTCAGGCTGCTTGTCAAGAAGCAAGAAAAGTTACACTTTTTGCCAGGTTTCAACAAGATTCTAACAATTTTTGGGATCCATTTTTTGAAAAATTTTCTGAATTTAATAAATGTCAACGAGTTTTGGCGTATGTTATTAGATTCATAAATAATTTGCATCCTTCAAAAGAGAAACTCAGTGGTCCCCTATCTGTGTTTGAATTAGAAAAATCAGTGCTTATTATGATCAAATCTCTTCAGCAGAAACACTTTGCTAGAGAAATTTTTGAGATAAAAAATAAAAAATTATTGTCCAATAAAGGAATACTCGGTTTGCAACCATTCTTAAGTGAAAAAGACGGTTTGCTGAGAGTGGGCGGTCGTTTAACTCATTCAGATCTTGATTTTAATCAAAAATATCCGATCTTACTTCCTTCAAAAAATCATTTAGTATCTCTAATTCTTAAACATGAGCATATTCGTCTTGGACATGGAGGTGCTCAAACTCTATTGTCGAATGTTCGACTCAAATATTGGCCTCTCAATGGACTAAGAGAAGTAAAGAAGATAATACATCATTGTCTCACTTGTTTTCGTTTGAAACCTATTTCTTATAATCAAATTATGGCTGATTTACCTAAGGTTAGAGTGACTCCAGACAGGCCGTTTAACCGAGTGGGTATTGACTATGCTGGTCCTGTGTGTTTAAAATCATCAGCTTTACGTAAGGCCCCTCTCCTTAAATCATACATTGCCGTGTTCGTTTGCATGGTTACCAAAGCCATTCATTTAGAACTGGTAACTAGTCTTTCCACTGATGCTTTTATATTAGCCTTAAAGAGGTTTATCTCTAGAAGAGGTAATCCCTCCTACATTTTTAGTGACAATGGCAGTAATTTTTCTGATGCTCGAAATCAACTTTACGATCTGCATACATTCTTAGTAAAAAATTGTACAAATCAATCTATTTCTGATTTTTGCTCAGCAAATAAAATAGATTTCAAGTTTATCCCTCCAAATGCACCGCACTGGGGTGGAATTTGGGAAGCGGCAGTAAAGAGCGTAAAATTTCACTTAGTTCGTCTGATAGGTAATGCGAATTTAACTTTTGAATTATTGTATACTATATTAACTCAGATAGAGGCGATTCTTAATTCTCGGCCAATTTGCAGTCTTTCTAATGATCCAAACGACCTTCAGAGTCTTACTCCTGGCCATTTTTTAATAGGAAGGTCTCTTACTTCATACTTGGAAAGGGATACCTTATCAATTCCTGAAAACAGTTTGTCTCTATGGCAAAAAATTTCTCAGATTCAGCAGTCTTTTTGGAAAAGATGGTCTATTGAATACTTAAATTTACTTCAAAACCGTCCTAAATGGTTCACTTCATCACGAAATCTCGCTGTGAATGACTTAGTTATCCTAAAAGAGGATAATACTAAACCTTTACAATGGCCTTTGGCTAGAATAGTTGAGGTATATCCTGGTCCGGATAATAAGATACGTGTCATTAAAGTAAAAACCTCCTCGGGAGAATACATGCGACCAGTCACCAAGGTGTGTTCATTACCCTTTGAAAAGTTTAATAATTGACTTGATCGCCACTAAAACAAAATAATTTATACATTTTCTCATTATTATTTGTTATTGTTCAATAGTTTTTTTTTCTCATTTAACAATTATTAGGTATATTTTAGAATAGAATAGAATAGAATAGAAATATGCTTTATTGTCACTGAAAATAATACAATTTTATGGACAAAGCTAAATATAAATATAACAAAATATAAAAAATAAGTAATATATACCAAAAAACAAATACAAACAAACAATTTATATCAACTTTCATACGTCGTCGCAAACCTAATAATGAAAATTAGTAAAAAAAAAAACAATATAATGACTACAAAATTTGAATGAATTTAAAAATCAGCAGGTTATAATAATATGCAGATAATAATTAAAAATATAAAAAAGATGAAGTTACTGAGAGTGATACCCAACTGAAAATAATACTATTTTATCCCCTGTTATTGATTTTAATCGTTTAATTCATTGAAAAACTCATCAACTGAATAATACGGTCTTGTAGAGAGGTATGCTTTTGTCATATTACGAAATCTGATAAAAGATGTTGCAGATTTAATGTGTATCGGAAGATGATTATATAATCTTTTTGCGGAATATAGTATAGATTTTTTTGCCAATTCCGTAGACGGGATCGGTAAATAAACATCATGATCCGATTTTCTTGTGGAGTAGCCATGGTTAGGTCTTGTCGGTAAAACATGTAGGTGTTTGCGAATTAAACAAACAGATTCTAAAATAAATAAAGAGGGAAGCGTCAGAATTCTATAATTTTTAAAATAGCTCTCGCAATGCGCTGTTTGGTCAAGACCAAATATATATCGAATTGCTCTTTTCTGTAATCTGAAAATAGCATTGAATTGGGCAGCTGTACCAGAACCCCAGAAAGGAAGACCATATCGAAGATGAGACTCGAACAAAGAGAAATATGCTATTTTGGCAGATGATAAATTGATTTCTTTCGACACAGATCTTATTGCAAAGCAAGCTGAGGCCAGCTTCTTATTCAAGGAATCAGTATGACGGGACCATTTAAGATTGCTGTCAATAAAAATACCTAAAAATTTTACGGACTCAACTATATTGATTTGGCTGTTATTTAGAAGCAGTGGTTGAAAGGCTCCCTTATAAAGCTACTGTCTTATCTACGTTAAAGCAAAGTAAGTTAGAATCAGACCAGGCCTTTATTTTAAGTAAATCGGCGGTAATAATTGCATAAAGAGTTGAAATATCCGAATTGCTCCAGGTAATACTAGTGTCATCAGCAAAGAGAGAAATTTTTCCATTAATGTTTAAGCAAGTGATGTCATTAATGAAGAGCAGAAAAAGAATAGGACCTAATACAGAACCTTGAGGTACTCCACAAGTAGTCGTTTTACAACTAGAATCAGCACCATTTGCTCTAACCAATTGTTTCCTATTCCCCAAATATGACTTGAACCAGCTTAAAGAAATTCCCCGAATCCCATAGAAATTTAGTTTTTTTAATAAAATATCGTGATTCACACAATCAAAAGCTTTAGCATAGTCACAGAAAACAGTGGCTGTAAAGAGATTTCTGTTTAGTGCTAGATATACCTCATGTAATACAGAAAACATGGCATCAGAAGTACAATTATTAGACAAAAAACCGAACTGATTTTGTGATAAAATGTTGTGTTTAAGGAGAAAGGGAATAAGTCGGATTTTTACAAGCCTTTCAATAATTTTGGATAGTACCGGAAGTAAGGCAATAGGTCTATAGTTGCAGGTGTTAGATTTTTCGCCACCTTTATGAAGAGGTATTATAATGGCTGTCTTTAGGCACTCTGGAAATGTACCTTTTTCCAAGGAATCGTTAATTAGGGAGACTAAGCTTACTAACACATTATCCGGAAGGTTTAAGAAAATTTTTGCTGATAGTCCATCGGTACTACAGGACGATTTGCTTTTAATACTTTTGATTGTTTGCATTAGTTCAGATTTATCAACCGGTCTTATAAAGAATGTATCAACGATATTTTTTGAGTTGGGGAGGTAGGAAATAGGATCGTTTTGTGGCAAAATAGTTGACGTTAAATTTTTACTAACATTAATAAAGTAATCATTTAAATTCTCAGGGTTCGGAAAGGAAAAAGTATGATCCGTCGTATTACTTTTATTTCGAAGGTCGTTTATTATAGACCAAGTTTCTTTTGAAGCATTTTTGGAGTTAATTAGACGATTTTGATAGTATGTTTTTTTTGCTATTTTAATTAATTTTAGGTAAGTTGCTCTGTATTTGTTAATATATTCGATCACTGAGACGCTGTCAGTAAATTTTTTAATATTTAGTAATGCACGCATATTTTTGGCTGAGATGCGGATACCTTTAGTAGTCCAAGGTTTGTGATGTTTTGGCCTAATGGTTATTAAAGGAAATGCCTTATTAAAGTTAGCTACTAATTTAATCAAAAATTTACTGAAGTTACTGTCAATGTCGCTAGAAGAAAAATTCCAGTCAGAAGTCGAACATAAATTTTGAAATTTACGGAAATTTTGAGCGGAAAAAATCCTACCTAAACGTCGAGGTTTCGCGGAAGGTACGTTTAGAATTCGAAACTTAGTGTATACTGCTTCGTGATCAGAAAGCCCCGCACTAATAACTGTAGATTGAACATCAGGAAGTGAGAAATCTGAAACAACATAATCAAGTATGGTAGAAGATGTTTTTGTGATTCTTGTTGGAGAATTGACGTGCATTGAGAGACCATGGGATTCAAATATAGTTACCAGAAAGAGTTGGGCAGCACAAACAGTAGCGTAGTCAATGTTAAAATCACCACATATAATTTTTCTGCTTTTAATGGGCAGTGCATCTAACAAATTTAGCAGATTCTGGAAAAATAGTTCAGTATCAGAGCTAGGTGATCTGTAAATGCAAAGTGTGTATAGATTGAGTTTCTTATTATAAACTAAAGAAAACTCAAAAAAGCCTTCACCCAGCAGATAGTCATATTTAGTTACCGGTGTGTAATCATTATTTATAGAAAGAATTAGGGTTCCACCGCAAGCTGAACTTGTACGGTTGTATCTAGCAATTGTGGTATACTTATTAATAAAAAAGGGCTCATTAGCTTCAAGCCAGTGCTCAGTAATTGCAACTAACGGAGGAAATCCTAATTCCTCTAGAAATAAAAATAATTCATCTATTTTATATCTTAATGAACGTATATTAATATGAACCATGCTAAAGTTGACATCGTTAAGAGAATTAGAGGATTCTAGATCCTCAGAACACGTCGAATTATTTAAAAATTTCGTTTAGGAGAAACAGCGGAAAAGTAGTTCAGGTGACATTCCCTTGATCTTTGCTGATGAATAATCCTAACAGAAGCAATGAAGGACCTATATGTAGATAGATCAGCTTCCACCTCAGCTGGACCAATTCCATCAGCATCATGAAATTCCAAAAATATTTTTCTTAGATCTTCAGTGTTAGTAGGAAGTCCTTCTGAAGCCAAAAAGAGTTTGACGCCTGTATTGGTATACCCCTCATAACATACAGAGGCGGGCTGGTCGTGCAAATAAGCGAGATGTAGCTTAATGGCTTTCAGGATTTCAGGTTCTCTTAATCTTGCAAGAAGGTATCTACTGTCTGAATTCTTAGTAAGTCTAACCTTCGGTGGGGTCAAAGGATCCAGATTTGTGGTAGGTTCTGACACATTACTCTTAATGAAATTGACATTGGCATGAGTTTTTGTGTTAGTTTTGCTAAGTTCAATGGCATGCTTGTCTGAAAATACATTTAAGTTTATGTTGTCCTGTTCTTTTGAGATGTTGTTTGAAATGGTACATGGATTTTCCAGTCTGACTGGGTTTGTGATGTTTTTGCACCTTTTACTGTATGACTCAGGAGGAGGCGCCTCTAAACTCAATGATTCGGAACATGTGGATTCAATAGACCATCTAATGCAGACGTTAGGTGGCCAAATTGCTTTATTAAATAATAGGTTAATAGTAGATTTAGATTTCATACCTATTTTGAATGTTGAACCATTTGCAGTACCATTTTCCTTAAGCAGGGCGTAACATCTAATAAACTCTTTAAACCCCAATTTCTCTTTAATAAAATGAACCACTTGTATAGGTGTATATTCTGGTGTTAAGTTGCTAACAACTACATAATGCCAATTTTCTTTTATAGGTTTTGAATTTTTTTCTGGAATTACTTGGGAACCTTTGACCTCATCTGTTTGGGTGGCTACAAAATACGGTTTTTCTTCTGTGGGTTTTAAACTTTTCTCCGGGATTACTTGGGAAACTTGGACCTCATCTGTTTGGGTAGCTGAAGTGGCATACAAAGTATTTTTCTTTACTTCGTTTTTTGTTGGTATGCTTATTTTATTGTTAAGGTTGCACACTAGATTTGATATCTTACTGATACTTGAAGAGAGCCTTTCTAACCCCATTTTAATCTCAGTCGAATTAGAATCATGGACATGAACCTTGATTGTTTCATCGGAAGAGCCAATGAAGACTGATGATAAATTAAAAATATCTTGTTCCATCTGCCTTAAAGATTTTTGAATGTTTCTAGCATCAAGAAGGTCACTTGCTTTATGGATCTCTTCAATCTTTTTTGTGAGATAGTCAAGTTTGTTGTCATTTTTTGTTAATAAATCGTAAGTCTCGATAAAAATAGACAGATTGTCAGTAATCTTTTTAGTTAAATTTATTAGGGATTCAAGGTTCTCAACGGGTATTTGGTTTTTACTTAATTCAGTTATTTTTTCATTTATGTAACTTAAGCTTGGTGAGTTACATAAGGTGCAAAAGAACCTTAGATGGGGCTCATTTTGGCTTAATAAAGACTTTGTGGTCGTTTTATTTAGGCCAGAACATTTCATGCAGAAGTTTCGACGGCAATCTCCACTGCATCTTAATTTATTATATTTGTCACTCTCTGCAAATTCCAAATTACAATTTTCACATCTGTAGGTCATGGTCATTAATTTAAGTTACAATAATTAAACTAGGTCAGCGACAATACAAGAAACTACAAGGTAATCACTATACTACACTACAGTCACGAAAATTTGTTTCGCAATCAAAACAAAAACAAAACAGAACAATATCAAACACTGAGTATGTAGCCGTTACAAAAAAAACAAACACGACCGATTGCGACGGTGGTCAACTACTTATACTTTATTCACTTCCTCAGTATTTGAAAGCAAGATGCTTTCAACGCGGGGCAGTATGTTTAAATTTGATTTAAACAATTTTTTAGTTTTTGAATTTATTTTCTATTTTTTCATTCTTGGCATTATTTTTTATTTGGTTTTATGTCGCTTGCCACTGCAGGTAAAAAAAAGCCTAATTTGTTACTACGGCGAGAATGATTGATACAAAAAGTCACTTCGCTCTGACAGTTTTTTGATTTTAAAACATAAGTAGAATTTTAATATTATATTCATTTTTGGTGTTCTCATCCCAGTTATTTTCAAATTAGAGAATCTAAATTCTCTCCAACAGTAAACACTTGGCGTTCCAGTTCTTCCTATCATTTGTTCAGAATTTGATAAATTAAGAATCTCGTCAAAAGTAAAAAGAAGTTGGGTGGCGACGTTGGCGTTCCAGTTTTGCTATTATTTCTTGGATTTGGTAAAGTAAAAACATTTTTTCTTATATAAACGATTGGTGGAACTCTATCAAAATTTAGTATAGTGTGTTTATTGCAAAATTGTAATTACGTTTTAGAAAATTACGAAAACATGTATAGAAACTGTAGCGTTTAATTGTTTTTATAGTTAATTTAATAAACCACATTAAATATTTACAAATTGAATTTATTGATCAATCCAGTGGCGTGGTAATATTTTTCAGTAACATCTTTTTCGGGGTCTATCTAAAGTATAGTCCCGAGCTCTCTTATGTTGTGCAAAAGTAAAAGTCTCTTTTAGCAACATAATTTTCATGGTGACACTTTTCATTTTTGACATTTAGCATTGTGACATTTGTCATTTGACATCTTTGATATTTGCCATCTTGAAATTTGTCATTTTTGACATTTTTCATGGTGACACTTTTCATTTTTGACATTTAGCATTGTGACATTTGTCATTTGACATCTTTGACATTTGACATCTTGAAATTTGTTATTTTTGACATTTTTCATGGTGACACTTTTGATTTTTGACATTTAGCATTGTGACATTTGTCATTTGACATCTTTGACATTTGCCATCTTGAAATTTGTCATTTTTGACATTTTTCATGGTGACACTTTTCATTTTTGACATTTAGCATTGTGACATTTGTCAGTTTTGACATTTGCCATCTTGAAATTTGTCATTTTTTACATTTTTCATGGTGACACTTTTCATTTTTGACATTTAGCATTGTGACATTTGTCATTTGACATCTTTGACATTTGCCATCTTGAAATTTGTTATTTTTGACATGTTTCATGGTGACACTTTTCATTTTTGACATTTAGCATTGTGACATTTGTCAATTGACATCTTTGATATTTGCCATCTTGAAATTTGTCATTTCTGACATTTTTCATGGTGACACTTTTCATTTTTGACATTTAGCATTGTGACATTTGTCATTTGACATCTTTGACATTTGCCATCTTGAAATTTGTTATTTTTCACATTTTTCATGGTGACACTTTTCATTTTTGACATTTAGCGTTGTGACATTTGTCATTTGACATCTTTGACATTTGCCATCTTGAAATTTGTCATTTTTGACATTTTTCATGGTGACACTTTTCATTTTTGACATTTAGCATTGTGACATTTGTCATTTGACATCTTTGACATTTGCCATCTTGAAATTTGTCATTTTTGACATTTAGCATTGTGACATTTGTCATTTGACATCTTGGACATTTGCTATCTTGAAATTTGTCATTTTTGACATTTTTCATAGTGACACTTATCATTTTTGACATTTAGCATTGTGACATTTGTCAGTTTTGACATTTGCCATCTTGAAATTTGTCATTTTTGACATTTTTCATGGTGACACTTTTCATTTTTGACATTTAGCATTGTGACATTTGTCATTTGACATCTTTGACATTTGCCATCTTGAAATTTGTTATTTTTGACATTTTTCATGGTGACACTTTTCATTTTTGACATTTAGCATTGTGACATTTGTCATTTGCCATCTTTGACATTTGCCATCTTGAAATTTGTCATTTTCGACATTTTTCATGGTGACACTTTTCATTTTTGACATTTAGCATTGTGACATTTGTCATTTGACATCTTTGACATTTGCCATCTTGAAATTTGTGATTATTGACATTTTTCATGGGGACACTTTTCATTTTTGACATTTGTCAATTAAAATCTTTGACATTTGCCATCTTGAAATTTGTCATTTTTGACTTTTTTCATGGTGACACTTTTCATTTTTGACATTTAGCATTGTGACATTTGTCATTTGACATCTTTGAGATTTGCCATCTTGAAATTTGTCATTTTTGACATTTTTCACGGTGACACTTTTCATTTTTGACATTTAGCATTGTGACATTTGTCATTTGATATCTTAGACATTTGCCATCTTGAAATTTGTCATTTTTGACACTTTTCATTTTTGACATTTTGCATTGTGACATTTCTCATTTGACATCTTTGACATTTGCCATCTTGAAATTTGTCATTTTTGACATTTTTCATGATGACACTTTTTATTTTTGACATTTAGCATTGTGACATTTGTCATTTGACATCTTTGACATTTGCCATCTTGAAATTTGTCATTTTTGACATTTTTCATGGTGACACTTTTTATTTTTGACATTTAGCATTGTGACATTTGTCATTTGACATCTTTGACATTTGCCATCTTGAAATTTGTCATTTTTGACATTTAGCATTGTGACATTTGTCATTTGACATCTTTGACATTTGCCATCTTGAAATTTGTCATTTTTGACATTTTTCATGGTGACACTTATCATTTTTGACATTTAGCATTGTGACATTTGTCAGTTTTGACATTTGCCATCTTGAAATTTGTTATTTTTGACATTTTTCATGGTGACACTTTT
This sequence comes from Altica lythri, assembly GCA_964028335.1. Lineage (NCBI taxonomy): Eukaryota > Metazoa > Arthropoda > Insecta > Coleoptera > Chrysomelidae > Altica > Altica lythri. Next base: position 119,002 of record CAXIIO010000668.1, on the reverse strand, counting down.
CATTTTTGACATTTAGCATTGTGACATTTGTCATTTGACATCTTTGACATTTGCCATCTTGAAATTTGTCATTTTTAACATTTTTCATGGTGACACTTTTCATTTTTGACATTTAGCATTGTGACATTTGTCATTTGACATCTTTGACATCTGCCATCTTGAAATTTGTTATTTTTGACATTTTTTATGGTGACACTTTTCATTTTTGACATTTAGCATTGTGACATTTGTCATTTGATATCTTTGACATTTGCCATCTTGAAATTTGTCATTTTTGACATTTTTCATGGTGACACTTTTCATTTTTGACATTTAGCATTGTGACATTTGTCAGTTTTGACATTTGCCATCTTGACATTTGTCATTTTTGACATTTTTCATGGTGACACTTTTTATTTTTGACATTTAGCATTGTGACATTTGTCATTTGACATCTTTGACATTTGCCATCTTGAAATTTGTTATTTTTGACATGTTTCATGGTGACACTTTTCATTTTTGACATTTAGCATTGTGACATTTGTCATTTGACATCTTTGATATTTGCCATCTTAAAATTTGTCATTTCTGACATTTTTCATGGTAACACTTTTCATTTTTGACATTTAGCATTGTGACATTTGTCATTTGACATCTTTGACATTTGCCATCTTGAAATTTGTTATTTTTGACATTTTTCATGGTGACACTTTTCATTTCTGACATTTAGCATTGTGACATTTGTCATTTGACATCTTTGACATTTGCCATCTTGAAATTTGTCATTTTTCATGGTGACACTTTTTATTTTTGACATTTAGCATTGTGACATTTGTCATTTGACATCTTTGACATTTGCCATCTTGAAATTTGTCATTTTTGACATTTAGCATTGTGACATTTGTCATTTGACATCTTGGACATTTGCTATCTTGAAATTTGTCATTTTTGACATTTTTCATGGTGACACTTATCATTTTTGACATTTAGCATTGTGACATTTGTCAGTTTTGACATTTGCCATCTTGAAATTTGTCATTTTTGACATTTTATGGTGACACTTTTCATTTTTGACATTTAGCATTGTGACATTTGTCATTTGACATCTTTGACAATTGCCATCTTGAAATTTGTTATTTTTGACATTTTTCATGGTGACACTTTTCATTTTTGACATTTAGCATTGTGACATTTGTCATTTGACATCTTTGACATTTGCCATCTTGAAATTTGTCATTTTTGACATTTTTCATGGTGACACTTTTTATTTTTGACATTTAGCATTGTGAAATTTGTCATTTGACATCTTTGACATTTGCCATCTTGAAATTTGTGATTATTGACATTTTTCATGGGGACACTTTTTATTTTTGACATTTAGCATTGTGACATTTGTCATTTGACATCTTTGACATTTGCCATCTTGAAATTTGTCATTTTTGACATTTTTCATGGTGACACTTTTTATTTTTGACATTTAGCATTGTGACATTTGTCATTTGACATCTTTGAGATTTGCCATCTTGAAATTTGTCATTTTTGACATTTTTCATGGTGACACTTTTCATTTTTGACATTTAGCATTGTGACATTTGTCATTTGATATCTTAGACATTTGCCATCTTGAAATTTGTCATTTTTGACACTTTTCATTTTTGACATATAGCATTGTGACATTTGTCACTTGACATCTTTGACATTTGCCATCTTGAAATTTGTCATTTTTGACATTTTTCATGGTGACACTTTTCATTTTTGACATTTAGCATTGTGACATTTGTCATTTGACATCTTGGACATTTGCCATCTTGAAATTTGTCATTTTTGACATTTTTCATGGTGACACTTTTCATTTTTGACATTTAGCATTGTGACATTTGTCAGTTTTGACATTTGCCATCTTGAAATATGTCATTTTTGACATTTTTCATGGTGACACTTTTCATTTTTGACATTTAGCATTGTGACATTTGTCAGTTGACATCTTTGACATTTGCCATCTTGAAATTTGTCATTTTTGACATTTAGCATTGTGACATTTGTCAGTTGACATCTTTGACATTTGCCGTCTTGAAATTTGTCATTTTAGACATTTTTCATGGTGACACTTATCATTTTTGACATTTAGCATTGTGACATTTGTCAGTTTTGACATTTGCCATCTTGAAATATGTCATTTTTGACATTTTTTATGGTGACACTTTTCATTTTTGACATTTAGCATTGTGACATTTGTCAGTTGACATCTTTGACATTTGCCATCTTGAAATTTGTCATTTTGACATTTTTCATGGTGACACTTTTTATTTTTGACATTTAGCATTGTGACATTTGTCATTTGACATCTTTGACATTTGCCATCTTGAAATTTGTTATTTTTGACATTTTTCATGGTGACACTTTTCATTTTTGACATTTAGCATTGTGACATTTGTCATTTGACATCTTTGACATTTGCCATCTTGAAATTTGTCATTTTTAACATTTAGCATTGTGATATTTGTCATTTGACATCTTGGACATTTGCCATCTTGAAATTTGTCATTTTTGACATTTTTCATAGTGACACTTATCATTTTTGACATTTAGCATTGTGACATTTGTCAGTTTTGACATTTGCCATCTTGAAATTTGTCATTTTTGACATTTTTTATGGTGACACTTTTCATTTTTGACATTTAGCATTGTGACATTTGTCATTTGACATCTTTGACATTTGCCATCTTAAAATTTGTTATTTTTGACATTTTTCATGGTGACACTTTTCATTTTTGACATTTAGCATTGTGACATTTGTCATTTGACATCTTTGACATTTGCCATCTTGAAATTTGTCATTTTTGACACTTTTCATGGTGACACTTTTCATTTTTGACATTTAGCATTGTGACATTTGTTATTTGACATCTTTGACATTTGCCATCTTGATATTTGTTATTTTTGACATTTTTCATGGTGACACTTTTCATTTTTGACATTTAGCATTGTGACATTTGTCATTTGACATCTTTGACATTTGCCATCTTGAAATTTGTCATTTTTGACATTTTTCATGGTGACACTTTTCATTTTTGACATTTAGCATTGTGACATTTGTCATTTGACATCTTTGACACTTGCCATCTTGAAATTTGTCATTTTTGACATTTAGCATTGTGACATTTGTCATTTGACATCTTTAATATTTGCCATCTTGAAATTTGTCATTTTTGACATTTTTCATGGTGACACTTTTCATTTTTGACATTTAGCATTGTAACATTTGTCATTTGACATCTTTGACATTTGCCATCTTGAAATTTGTCATTTTTGACATTTTTCATGGTGACACTATTCATTTTTGACATTTAGCATTGTGACATTTGTCATTTGACATCTTTGATATTTGCCGTCTTGAAATTTGTCATTTTTGACATTTTTCATGGTGACACTTTTCATTTTTGACATTTAGCATTGTGACATTTTTCATTTGACATCTTTGACATTTGCCCTCTTGAAATTTGTTATTTTTGACATTTTTCATGGTGACACTTTTCATTTTTGACATTTAGCATTGTGACATTTGTCGTTTGACATCTTTGACATTTGCCATCTTGAAATTTGTCATTTTTGACATTTTTCATGGTGACACTTTTCATTTTTGACATTTAGCATTGTGACATTTGTCATTTGACATCTTTGACATTTGCCTTCTTGAAATTTGTTATTTTTGACATTTTTCATGGTGACACTTTTCATTTTTGACATTTAGCATTGTGACATTTGTCATTTGACATCTTTGACATTTGCCATCTTGAAATTTGTCATTTTTGACATTTTTCATGGTGACACTTTTTATTTTTGACATTTAGCATTGTGACATTTGTCATTTGACATCTTTGACATTTGCGATCTTGAAATTTGTCATTTTTGACATTTAGCATTGTGACATTTGTCATTTGACATCTTTGATATTTGCCCTCTTGAAATTTGTCATTTTTGACATTTTTCATGGTGACACTTTTCATTTTTGACATTTAGCATTGTGTCATTTGTCATTTAACATCTTTGACATTTACCATTTTGAAATTTGTCATTTTTGACATTTAGCATTGTGACATTTGTCATTTGACATCTTTGACATTTGCCCTCTTGAAATTTGTTATTTTTGACATTTTTCATGGTGACACTTTACATTTTTGACATTTAGCATTGTGACATTTGTCGTTTGACATCTTTGACATTTGCCATCTTGAAGTTTGTCATTTTTGACATTTTTCATGGTGACTCTTTTCATTTTTGACATTTAGCATTGTGACATTTGTCATTTGACATCTTTGACATTTGCCATCTTGAAATTTGTTATTTTTGACATTTTTCATGGTGACACTTTTCATTTTTGACATTTAGCATTGTGACATTTGTCAGTTGTGACATTTGCCATCTTGAAATTTGTCATTTTTGACATTTTTTATAGTGACACTTTTCATTTTTGACATTTAGCATTGTGACATTTGTCATTTGACATCTTTGACATTTGCCATCTTGAAATTTGTTATTTTTGACATTTTTCATGGTGACACTTTTCATTTTTGACATTTAGCATTGTGACATTTGTCATTTGACATCTTTGACATTTGCCATCTTGAAATTTGTCATTTTTGACATTTAGCATTGTGACATTTGTCATTTGACATCTTGGACATTTGCTATCTTGAAATTTGTCATTTTTGACATTTTTCATGGTGACACTTATCATTTTTGACATTAAGCATTGTGACATTTGTCAGTTTTGACATTTGCCATCTTGAAATTTGTCATTTTTGACATTTTTCATGGTGACACTTTTCATTTTTGACATTTAGCATTGTGACATTTGTCATTTGACATCTTTGACATTTGCCATCTTGAAATTTGTTATTTTTGACATTTTTCATGGTGACACTTTTCATTTTTGACATTTAGCATTGTGACATTTGTCATTTGACATCTTTGACATTTGCCATCTTGAAATTTGTCATTTTTGACATTTTTCATGGTGACACTTTTCATTTTTGACATTTAGCATTGTGACATTTGTCATTTGACATCTTTGACATTTGCCATCTTGAAATTTGTGATTATTGACATTTTTTATGGGGACACTTTTCATTTTTGACATTTAGCATTGTGACATTTGTCAGTTGTGACATTTGCCATCTTGAAATTTGTCATTTTTGACATTTTTCATGGTGACACTTTTCATTTTTGAGATTTAGCATTGTGACATTTGTCATTTGACATCTTAGACATTTGCCATCTTGAAATTTGTCATTTTTGACACTTTTCATTTTTGACATTTAGCATTGTGACATTTGTCATTTGACATCTTTGACATTTGCCATCTTGAAATTTGTCATTTTTGACATTTTTCATGGTGACACTTTTCATTTTTGACATTTAGCATTGTGACATTTGTCATTTGACATCTTTGACATTTGCCATCTTGAAATTTGTCATTTTTGACATTTTTTATGGTGACACTTATCATTTTTGACATTTAGCATTGTGACATTTGTCAGTTTTGACATTTGCTATCTTGAAATTTGTCATTTTTGACATTTTTCATGGTGACACTTTTCATTTTTGACATTTAGCATTGTGACATTTGTCATTTGACATCTTTGACATTTGCCATCTTGAAATTTGTCATTTTTGACATTTTTCATGGTGACACTTTTCATTTTTGACATTTAGCATTGTGACATTTGTCATTTGACATCTTTGACATTTGCTATCTTGAAATTTGTTATTTTTGACATTTTTCATGGTGACACTTTTCATTTTTGACATTTAGCATTGTGATATTTGTCATTTGACATCTTTGACATTTGCCATCTTGAAATTTGTTATTTTGTACATTTTTCATGGTGACACTTTTCATTTTTGACATTTAGCATTGTGACATTTGTCATTTGACATCTTTGACATTTGCCATCTTGAAATTTGTCATTTTTGACATTTTTCATGGTGACACTTTTCATTTTTGACATTTAGCATTGTGACATTTGTCATCTTTGACATTTGCCATCTTGAAATTTGTGATTATTGACATTTTATGGGGACACTTTTCATTTTTGACATTTGTCATTTGACATCTTTGACATTTGCCATCTTGAAATTTGTTATTTTTGACATTTTTCATGGTGACACTTTTTATTTTTGACATTTAGCATTGTGACATTTGTCATTTGACATCTTTGACATTTGCCATCTTGAAATTTGTCATTTTTGACATTTTTCACGGTGACACTTTTCATTTTTGACATTTAGCATTGTGACATTTGTCATTTGATATCTTAGACATTTGCCATCTTGAAATTTGTCATTTTTGACACTTTTCATTTTTGACATTTAGCATTGTGACATTTGTCATTTGACATCTTTGACATTTGCCATCTTGAAATTTGTCATTTTTGACATTTTTCATGGTGACACTTTTCATTTTTGACATTTGTCATTTGACATCTTGGACATTTGCCATCTTGAAATTTGTCATTTTTGACATTTTTCATGGTGACACTTTTCATTGTTGACATTTAGCATTGTGACATTTGTCATTTGACATCTTAGACATTTGCCATCTTGAAATTTGTCATTTTTGACATTTTGCATTGTGACATTTGTCATTTGACATCTTTGACATTTGCCATCTTGAAATTTGTCATTTTTGACATTTTTCATGGTGACATTTATCATTTTTGACATTTAGCATTGTGACATTTGTCAGTTTTGACATTTGCCATCTTGAAATTTGTCATTTTTGACATTTAGCATTGTGACATTTGTCAGTTTTGATATTTGCCATTTTAAAATTTGTCATTTTTAACATTTTTCATGGTGACACTTTTCATTTTTGACATTTAGCATTGTGACATTTGTCATTTGACATCTTTGACATTTGCCATCTTGAAATTTGTCATTTTTGACATTTAGCATTGTGACATTTGTCATTTGACATCTTGGACATTTGCTATCTTGAAATTTGTCATTTTTGACATTTTTCGTGGTGACACTTATCATTTTTGACATTTAGCATTGTGACATTTGTTAGTTTTGATATTTGCCATCTTGAAATTTGTCATTTTTGACATTTTTCATGGTGACACTTTTCATTTTTGACATTTAGCATTGTGACATTTGTCATTTGACATCTTTGACATTAGCCATCTTGAAATTTGTTATTTTGTACATTTTTCATGGTGACACTTTTCATTTTTGACATTTAGCATTGTGACATTTGTCATTTGACATCTTTGACATTTGCCATCTTGAAATTTGTCATTTTTGACATTTTTCATGGTGACACTTTTCATTTTTGACATTTAGCATTGTGACATTTGTTATCTTTGACATTTGCCATCTTGAAATTTGTGATTATTGACATTTTATGGGGACACTTTTCATTTTTGACATTTAGCATTGTGACATTTGTCATTTGATATCTTTGACATTTGCCATCTTGAAATTTGTCATTTTTGACATTTTTTATGGTGACACTTTTTATTTTTGACATTTAGCATTGTGACATTTGTCATTTGACATCTTTGACATTTGTTATCTTGAAATTTGTTATTTTTCACATTTTTCATGGTGACACTTTTCATTTTTGACATTTAGCGTTGTGACATTTGTCATTTGACATATTTGACATTTGCCATCTTGAAATTTGTCATTTTTGACATTTTTCATGGTGACACTTTTCATTTTTGACATTTAGCATTGTGACATTTGTCATTTGACATCTTTGACATTTGCCATCTTGAAATTTGTCATTTTTGACATTTAGCATTGTGACATTTGTCATTTGACATCTTGGACATTTGCTATCTTGAAATTTGTCATTTTTGACATTTTTCATAGTGACACTTATCATTTTTGACATTTAGCATTGTGACATTTGTCAGTTTTGACATTTGCCATCTTGAAATTTGTCATTTTTGACATTTTTCATGGTGACACTTTTCATTTTTGACATTTAGCATTGTGACATTTGACATCTTTGACATTTGCCATCTTGAAATTTGTTATTTTTGACATTTTTCATGGTGACACTTTTCATTTTTGACATTTAGCATTGTGACATTTGTCATTTGCCATCTTTGACATTTGCCATCTTGAAATTTGTCATTTTCGACATTTTTCATGGTGACACTTTTCATTTTTGACATTTAGCATTGTGACATTTGTCATTTGACATCTTTGACATTTGCCATCTTGAAATTTGTGATTATTGACATTTTTCATGGGGACACTTTTCATTTTTGACATTTGTCAATTGAAATCTTTGACATTTGCCATCTTGAAATTTGTCATTTTTGACTTTTTTCATGGTGACACTTTTCATTTTTGACATTTAGCATTGTGACATTTGTCATTTGACATCTTTGAGATTTGCCATCTTGAAATTTGTCATTTTTGACATTTTTCACGGTGACACTTTTCATTTTTGACATTTAGCATTGTGACATTTGTCATTTGATATCTTAGACATTTGCCATCTTGAAATTTGTCATTTTTGACACTTTTCATTTTTGACATTTTGCATTGTGACATTTGTCATTTGACATCTTTGACATTTGCCATCTTAAAATTTGTCATTTTTGACATTTTTCATGATGACACTTTTGATTTTTGACATTTAGCATTGTGACATTTGTCATTTGACATCTTTGACATTTGCCATCTTGAAATTTGTCATTTTTGACATTTTTCATGGTGACACTTTTTATTTTTGACATTTAGCATTGTGACATTTGTCATTTGACATCTTTGACATTTGCCATCTTGAAATTTGTCATTTTTGACATTTAGCATTGTGACATTTGTCATTTGACATCTTTGACATTTGCCATCTTGAAATTTGTCATTTTTGACATTTTTCATGGTGACACTTATCATTTTTGACATTTAGCATTGTGACATTTGTCAGTTTTGACATTTGCCATCTTGAAATTTGTTATTTTTGACATTTTTCATGGTGACACTTTTCATTTTTGACATTTAGCATTGTGACATTTGTCATTTGACATCTTTGACATTTGTTATCTTGAAATTTGTCATTTTTGACATTTTTCATGGTGACACTTTTCATTTTTGACATTTAGCATTGTGACATTTGTCATTTGACATCTTTGACATCTGCCATCTTGAAATTTGTTATTTTTGACATTTTTTATGGTGACACTTTTCATTTTTGACATTTAGCATTGTGACATTTGTCATTTGACATCTTTGACATTTGCCATCTTGAAATTTGTCATTTTTGACATTTTTCATGGTGACACTTTTCATTTTTGACATTTAGCATTGTGACATTTGTCAGTTTTGACATTTGCCATCTTGACATTTGTCATTTTTGACATTTTTCATGGTGACACTTTTTATTTTTGACATTTAGCATTGTGACATTTGTCATTTGACATCTTTGACATTTGCCATCTTGAAATTTGTTATTTTTGACATGTTTCATGGTGACACTTTTCATTTTTGACATTTAGCATTGTGACATTTGTCATTTGACATCTTTGATATTTGCCATCTTAAAATTTGTCATTTCTGACATTTTTCATGGTGACACTTTTCATTTTTGACATTTAGCATTGTGACATTTGTCATTTGACATCATTGACATTTGCCATCTTGAAATTTGTTATTTTTGACATTTTTCATGGTGACACTTTTCATTTTTGACATTTAGCATTGTGACATTTGTCATTTGACATCTTTGACATTTGCCATCTTGAAATTTGTCATTTTTCATGGTGACACTTTTTATTTTTGACATTTAGCATTGTGACATTTGTCATTTGACATCTTTGACATTTGCCATCTTGAAATTTGTCATTTTTGACCTTTAGCATTGTGACATTTGTCATTTGACATCTTGGACATTTGCTATCTTGAAATTTGTCATTTTTGACATTTTTCATGGTGACACTTATCATTTTTGACATTTAGCATTGTGACATTTGTCAGTTTTGACATTTGCCATCTTGAAATTTGTCATTTTTGACATTTTATGGTGACACTTTTCATTTTTGACATTTAGCATTGTGACATTTGTCATTTGACATCTTTGACAATTGCCATCTTGAAATTTGTTATTTTTGACATTTTTCATGGTGACACTTTTCATTTTTGACATTTAGCATTGTGACATTTGTCATTTGACATCTTTGACATTTGCCATCTTGAAATTTGTCATTTTTGACATTTTTCATGGTGACACTTTTTATTTTTGACATTTAGCATTGTGAAATTTGTCATTTGACATCTTTGACATTTGCCATCTTGAAATTTGTGATTATTGACATTTTTCATGGGGACACTTTTTATTTTTGACATTTAGCATTGTGACATTTGTCATTTGACATCTTTGACATTTGCCATCTTGAAATTTGTCATTTTTGACATTTTTCATGGTGACACTTTTTATTTTTGACATTTAGCATTGTGACATTTGTCATTTGACATCTTTGAGATTTGCCATCTTGAAATTTGTCATTTTTGACATTTTTCACGGTGACACTTTTCATTTTTGACATTTAGCATTGTGACATTTGTCATTTGATATCTTAGACATTTGCCATCTTGAAATTTGTCATTTTTGACACTTTTCATTTTTGACATATAGCATTGTGACATTTGTCACTTGACATCTTTGACATTTGCCATCTTGAAATTTGTCATTTTTGACATTTTTCATGGTGACACTTTTCATTTTTGACATTTAGCATTGTGACATTTGTCATTTGACATCTTGGACATTTGCCATCTTGAAATTTGTCATTTTTGACATTTTTCATGGTGACACTTTTCATTTTTGACATTTAGCATTGTGACATTTGTCAGTTTTGACATTTGCCATCTTGAAATATGTCATTTTTGACATTTTTCATTGTGACACTTTTCATTTTTGACATTTAGCATTGTGACATTTGTCAGTTGACATCTTTGACATTTGCCATCTTGAAATTTGTCATTTTTGACATTTAGCATTGTGACATTTGTCAGTTGACATCTTTGACATTTGCCGTCTTGAAATTTGTCATTTTAGACATTTTTCATGGTGACACTTATCATTTTTGACATTTAGCATTGTGACATTTGTCAGTTTTGACATTTGCCATCTTGAAATATGTCATTTTTGACATTTTTTATGGTGACACTTTTCATTTTTGACATTTAGCATTGTGACATTTGTCAGTTGACATCTTTGACATTTGCCATCTTGAAATTTGTCATTTTGACATTTTTCATGGTGACACTTTTTATTTTTGACATTTAGCATTGTGACATTTGTCATTTGACATCTTTGACATTTGCCATCTTGAAATTTGTTATTTTTGACATTTTTTATGGTGACACTTTTCATTTTTGACATTTAGCATTGTGACATTTGTCATTTGACATCTTTGACATTTGCCATCTTGAAATTTGTCATTTTTAACATTTAGCATTGTGATATTTGTCATTTGACATCTTGGACATTTGCCATCTTGAAATTTGTCATTTTTGACATTTTTCATAGTGACACTTATCATTTTTGACATTTAGCATTGTGACATTTGTCAGTTTTGACATTTGCCATCTTGAAATTTGTCATTTTTGACATTTTTTATGGTGACACTTTTCATTTTTGACATTTAGCATTGTGACATTTGTCATTTGACATCTTTGACATTTGCCATCTTAAAATTTGTTATTTTTGACATTTTTCATGGTGACACTTTTCATTTTTGACATTTAGCATTGTGACATTTGTCATTTGACATCTTTGACATTTGCCATCTTGAAATTTGTCATTTTTGACACTTTTCATGGTGACACTTTTCATTTTTGACATTTAGCATTGTGACATTTGTTATTTGACATCTTTGACATTTGCCATCTTGATATTTGTTATTTTTGACATTTTTCATGGTGACACTTTTCATTTTTGACATTTAGCATTGTGACATTTGTCATTTGACATCTTTGACATTTGCCATCTTGAAATTTGTCATTTTTGACATTTTTCATGGTGACACTTTTCATTTTTGACATTTAGCATTGTGACATTTGTCATTTGACATCTTTGACATTTGCCATCTTGAAATTTGTCATTTTTGACATTTAGCATTGTGACATTTGTCATTTGACATCTTTAATATTTGCCATCTTGAAATTTGTCATTTTTGACATTTTTCATGGTGACACTTTTCATTTTTGACATTTAGCATTGTAACATTTGTCATTTGACATCTTTGACATTTGCCATCTTGAAATTTGTCATTTTTGACATTTTTCATGGTGACACTATTCATTTTTGACATTTAGCATTGTGACATTTGTCATTTGACATCTTTGATATTTGCCGTCTTGAAATTTGTCATTTTTGACATTTTTCATGGTGACACTTTTCATTTTTGACATTTAGCATTGTGACATTTGTCATTTGACATCTTTGACATTTGCCCTCTTGAAATTTGTTATTTTCACGGTGACACTTTTCATTTTTGATATTTAGCATTGTGACATTTGTCATTTGACATCTTAGACATTTGCCATCTTGAAATTTGTCATTTTTGACACTTTTCAATTTTGACATTTAGCATTGTGACATTTGTCATTTGACATCTTTGACATTTGCCATCTTGAAATTTGTCATTTTTGACATTTTTCATGGTGACACTTTTCATTTTTGACATTTAGCATTGTGACATTTGTCATTTGACATCTTGGACATTTGCCATCTTGAAATTTGTCATTGTTGACATTTTTCATGGTGACACTTTTCATTTTTGACATTTAGCATTGTGACATTTGTCATTTGACATCTTAGACATTTGCCATCTTGAAATTTGTCATTTTTGACATTTAGCATTGTGACATTTGTCATTTGACATCTTTGACATTTGTCATCTTAAAATTTGTCATTTTTAACATTTAGCATTGTGACATTTGTCATTTGACATCTTTGACATTTGCCATCTTGAAATTTGTTATTTTTGACATTTTTCATGGTGACACTTTTCATTTTTGACATTTAGCATTGTGACATTTGTCAGTTGTGACATTTGCCATCTTGAAATTTGTCATTTTTGACATTTTTCATGGTGACACTTTTCATTTTTGAGATTTAGCATTGTGACATTTGTCATTTGACATCTTAGACATTTGCCATCTTGAAATTTGTCATTTTTGACACTTTTCATTTTTGACATTTAGCATTGTGACATTTGTCATTTGACATCTTTGACATTTGCCATCTTGAAATTTGTCATTTTTGACATTTTTCATGGTGACACTTTTCATTTTTGACATTTAGCATTGTGACATTTGTCATTTGACATCTTTGACATTTGCCATCTTGAAATTTGTCATTTTTGACATTTTTTATGGTGACACTTATCATTTTTGACATTTAGCATTGTGACATTTGTCAGTTTTGACATTTGCTATCTTAAAATTTGTCATTTTTGACATTTTTCATGGTGACACTTTTCATTTTTGACATTTAGCATTGTGACATTTGTCATTTGACATCTTTGACATTTGCCATCTTGAAATTTGTCATTTTTGACATTTTTCATGGTGACACTTTTCATTTTTGACATTTAGCATTGTGACATTTGTCATTTGACATCTTTGACATTTGCTATCTTGAAATTTGTTATTTTTGACATTTTTTATGGTGACACTTTTCATTTTTGACATTTAGCATTGTGACATTTGTCATTTGACATCTTTGACATTTGCCATCTTGAAATTTGACATTTTTGACATTTTTCATGGTAACACTTTTCATTTTTGACATTTAGCATTGTGACATTTGTCATTTGTCATTTGACATCTTTGACATTTGCCATTTTGAAATTTGTCATTTTTGACATTTAGCATTGTGACATTTGTCATTTGACATCTTGGACATTTGCCATCTTGAAATTTGTCATTTTTGACATTTTTCATGGTGACACTTTTCATTTTTGACATTTAGCATTGTGACATTTGTCATTTGACATCTTTGACATTTGCCATCTTGAAATTTGTCATTTTTGACATTTTTCATGGTGACACTTTTCATTTTTGACATTTAGCATTGTGACATTTGTCATTTGACATCTTTGACATTTGCCATCTTAAAATTTGTCATTTTTGACATTTTTCATGGTGACACTTTTTATTTTTGACATTTAGCATTGTGACATTTGTCATTTGACATCTTTGACATTTGCCATCTTGAAATTTGTCATTTTTGACATTTAGCATTGTGACAATTGTCAGTTTTAATATTTGCCATCTTGAAATTTGTCATTTTTGACATTTTTCATGGTGACACTTTTCATTTTTGACATTTAGCATTGTGACATTTGTCATTTGACATCTTTGACATTTGCTATCTTGAAATTTGTTATTTTTGACATTTTTCATGGTGACACTTTTCATTTTTGACATTTAGCATTGTGACATTTGTCATTTGACATCTTTGACATTTGCCATCTTGAAATTTGACATTTTTGACATTTTTCATGGTAACACTTTTCATTTTTGACATTTAGCATTGTGACATTTGTCATTTGTCATTTGACATCTTTGACATTTGCCATTTTGAAATTTGTCATTTTTGACATTTAGCATTGTGACATTTGTCATTTGACATCTTGGACATTTGCCATCTTGAAATTTGTCATTTTTGACATTTTTCATGGTGACACTTTTCATTTTTGACATTTAGCATTGTGACATTTGTCATTTGACATCTTTGACATTTGCCATCTTGAAATTTGTCATTTTTGACATTTTTCATGGTGACACTTTTCATTTTTGACATTTAGCATTGTGACATTTGTCATTTGACATCTTTGACATTTGCCATCTTAAAATTTGTCATTTTTGACATTTTTCATGGTGACACTTTTTATTTTTGACATTTAGCATTGTGACATTTGTCATTTGCATTCTTTGACATTTGCCATTTTGAAATTTGTCATTTTTGACATTTAGCATTGTGACATTTGTCATTTGACATCTTGGACATTTGTCATTTTTGACATTTTTCATGGTGACACTTTTCATTTTTGACATTTAGCATTGTGACATTTGTCATTTGACATCTTTGACATTTGCCATCTTGAAATTTGTCATTTTTGACATTTTTCATGGTGACACTTTTCATTTTTGACATTTAGCATTGTGACATTTGTCATTTGACATCTTTGACATTTGCCATCTTAAAATTTGTCATTTTTGACATTTTTCATGGTGACACTTTTTATTTTTGACATTTAGCATTGTGACATTTGTCATTTGACATCTTTGACATTTGCCATCTTGAAATTTGTCATTTTTGACATTTAGCATTGTGACAATTGTCAGTTTTAATATTTGCCATCTTGAAATTTGTCATTTTTGACATTTTTCATGGTGACACTTTTCATTTTTGACACTTAGCATTGTGACATTTGTCATTTGACATCTTTGACATTTGCCATCTTGAAATTTGTCATTTTTGACATTTTTCATGGTGACACTTTTCATTTTTGACATTTAGCATTGTGACATTTGTCATTTGACATCTTTGACATTTGCCATCTTGAAATTTGTCATTTTTGACATTTAGCATTGTGACATTTGTCATTTGACATCTTTAATATTTGCCATCTTGAAATTTGTCATTTTTGACATTTTTCATGGTGACACTTTTCATTTTTGACATTTAGCATTGTAACATTTGTCATTTGACATCTTTGACATTTGCCATCTTGAAATTTGTCATTTTTGACATTTTTCATGGTGACACTATTCATTTTTGACATTTAGCATTGTGACATTTGTCATTTGACATCTTTGATATTTGCCGTCTTGAAATTTGTCATTTTTGACATTTTTCATGGTGACACTTTTCATTTTTGACATTTAGCATTGTGACATTTGTCATTTGACATCTTTGACATTTGCCCTCTTGAAATTTGTTATTTTCACGGTGACACTTTTCATTTTTGATATTTAGCATTGTGACATTTGTCATTTGACATCTTAGACATTTGCCATCTTGAAATTTGTCATTTTTGACACTTTTCAATTTTGACATTTAGCATTGTGACATTTGTCATTTGACATCTTTGACATTTGCCATCTTGAAATTTGTCATTTTTGACATTTTTCATGGTGACACTTTTCATTTTTGACATTTAGCATTGTGACATTTGTCATTTGACATCTTGGACATTTGCCATCTTGAAATTTGTCATTGTTGACATTTTTCATGGTGACACTTTTCATTTTTGACATTTAGCATTGTGACATTTGTCATTTGACATCTTAGACATTTGCCATCTTGAAATTTGTCATTTTTGACATTTAGCATTGTGACATTTGTCATTTGACATCTTTGACATTTGTCATCTTAAAATTTGTCATTTTTAACATTTAGCATTGTGACATTTGTCATTTGACATCTTTGACATTTGCCATCTTGAAATTTGTTATTTTTGACATTTTTCATGGTGACACTTTTCATTTTTGACATTTAGCATTGTGACATTTGTCAGTTGTGACATTTGCCATCTTGAAATTTGTCATTTTTGACATTTTTCATGGTGACACTTTTCATTTTTGAGATTTAGCATTGTGACATTTGTCATTTGACATCTTAGACATTTGCCATCTTGAAATTTGTCATTTTTGACACTTTTCATTTTTGACATTTAGCATTGTGACATTTGTCATTTGACATCTTTGACATTTGCCATCTTGAAATTTGTCATTTTTGACATTTTTCATGGTGACACTTTTCATTTTTGACATTTAGCATTGTGACATTTGTCATTTGACATCTTTGACATTTGCCATCTTGAAATTTGTCATTTTTGACATTTTTTATGGTGACACTTATCATTTTTGACATTTAGCATTGTGACATTTGTCAGTTTTGACATTTGCTATCTTGAAATTTGTCATTTTTGACATTTTTCATGGTGACACTTTTCATTTTTGACATTTAGCATTGTGACATTTGTCATTTGACATCTTTGACATTTGCCATCTTGAAATTTGTCATTTTTGACATTTTTCATGGTGACACTTTTCATTTTTGACATTTAGCATTGTGACATTTGTCATTTGACATCTTTGACATTTGCTATCTTGAAATTTGTTATTTTTGACATTTTTCATGGTGACACTTTTCATTTTTGACATTTAGCATTGTGACATTTGTCATTTGACATCTTTGACATTTGCCATCTTGAAATTTGACATTTTTGACATTTTTCATGGTAACACTTTTCATTTTTGACATTTAGCATTGTGACATTTGTCATTTGTCATTTGACATCTTTGACATTTGCCATTTTGAAATTTGTCATTTTTGACATTTAGCATTGTGACATTTGTCATTTGACATCTTGGACATTTGCCATCTTGAAATTTGTCATTTTTGACATTTTTCATGGTGACACTTTTCATTTTTGACATTTAGCATTGTGACATTTGTCATTTGACATCTTTGACATTTGCCATCTTGAAATTTGTCATTTTTAACATTTAGCATTGTGATATTTGTCATTTGACATCTTGGACATTTGCCATCTTGAAATTTGTCATTTTTGACATTTTTCATAGTGACACTTATCATTTTTGACATTTAGCATTGTGACATTTGTCAGTTTTGACATTTGCCATCTTGAAATTTGTCATTTTTGACATTTTTTATGGTGACACTTTTCATTTTTGACATTTAGCATTGTGACATTTGTCATTTGACATCTTTGACATTTGCCATCTTAAAATTTGTTATTTTTGACATTTTTCATGGTGACACTTTTCATTTTTGACATTTAGCATTGTGACATTTGTCATTTGACATCTTTGACATTTGAAATCTTGAAATTTGTCATTTTTGACACTTTTCATGGTGACACTTTTCATTTTTGACATTTAGCATTGTGACATTTGTTATTTGACATCTTTGACATTTGCCATCTTGATATTTGTTATTTTTGACATTTTTCATGGTGACACTTTTCATTTTTGACATTTAGCATTGTGACATTTGTCATTTGACATCTTTGACATTTGCCATCTTGAAATTTGTCATTTTTGACATTTTTCATGGTGACACTTTTCATTTTTGACATTTAGCATTGTGACATTTGTCATTTGACATCTTTGACATTTGCCATCTTGAAATTTGTCATTTTTGACATTTAGCATTGTGACATTTGTCATTTGACATCTTTAATATTTGCCATCTTGAAATTTGTCATTTTTGACATTTTTCATGGTGACACTTTTCATTTTTGACATTTAGCATTGTAACATTTGTCATTTGACATCTTTGACATTTGCCATCTTGAAATTTGTCATTTTTGACATTTTTCATGGTGACACTATTCATTTTTGACATGTAGCATTGTGACATTTGTCATTTGACATCTTTGATATTTGCCGTCTTGAAATTTGTCATTTTTGACATTTTTCATGGTGACACTTTTCATTTTTGACATTTAGCATTGTGACATTTGTCATTTGACATCTTTGACATTTGCCCTCTTGAAATTTGTTATTTTCACGGTGACACTTTTCATTTTTGATATTTAGCATTGTGACATTTGTCATTTGACATCTTAGACATTTGCCATCTTGAAATTTGTCATTTTTGACACTTTTCAATTTTGACATTTAGCATTGTGACATTTGTCATTTGACATCTTTGACATTTGCCATCTTGAAATTTGTCATTTTTGACATTTTTCATGGTGACACTTTTCATTTTTGACATTTAGCATTGTGACATTTGTCATTTGACATCTTGGACATTTGCCATCTTGAAATTTGTCATTGTTGACATTTTTCATGGTGACACTTTTCATTTTTGACATTTAGCATTGTGACATTTGTCATTTGACATCTTAGACATTTGCCATCTTGAAATTTGTCATTTTTGACATTTAGCATTGTGACATTTGTCATTTGACATCTTTGACATTTGTCATCTTAAAATTTGTCATTTTTAACATTTAGCATTGTGATATTTGTCATTTGACATCTTGGACATTTGCCATCTTGAAATTTGTCATTTTTGACATTTTTCATAGTGACACTTATCATTTTTGACATTTAGCATTGTGACATTTGTCAGTTTTGACATTTGCCATCTTGAAATTTGTCATTTTTGACATTTTTTATGGTGACACTTTTCATTTTCGACATTTAGCATTGTGACATTTGTCATTTGACATCTTTGACATTTGCCATCTTAAAATTTGTTATTTTTGACATTTTTCATGGTGACACTTTTCATTTTTGACATTTAGCATTGTGACATTTGTCATTTGACATCTTTGACATTTGCCATCTTGAAATTTGTCATTTTTGACACTTTTCATGGTGACACTTTTCATTTTTGACATTTAGCATTGTGACATTTGTTATTTGACATCTTTGACATTTGCCATCTTGATATTTGTTATTTTTGACATTTTTCATGGTGACACTTTTCATTTTTGACATTTAGCATTGTGACATTTGTCATTTGACATCTTTGACATTTGCCATCTTGAAATTTGTCATTTTTGACATTTTTCATGGTGACACTTTTCATTTTTGACATTTAGCATTGTGACATTTGTCATTTGACATCTTTGACATTTAGCATTGTAACATTTGTCATTTGACATCTTTGACATTTGCCATCTTGAAATTTGTCATTTTTGACATTTTTCATGGTGACACTATTCATTTTTGACATGTAGCATTGTGACATTTGTCATTTGACATCTTTGATATTTGCCGTCTTGAAATTTGTCATTTTTGACATTTTTCATGGTGACACTTTTCATTTTTGACATTTAGCATTGTGACATTTGTCATTTGACATCTTTGACATTTGCCCTCTTGAAATTTGTTATTTTCACGGTGACACTTTTCATTTTTGATATTTAGCATTGTGACATTTGTCATTTGACATCTTAGACATTTGCCATCTTGAAATTTGTCATTTTTGACACTTTTCAATTTTGACATTTAGCATTGTGACATTTGTCATTTGACATCTTTGACATTTGCCATCTTGAAATTTGTCATTTTTGACATTTTTCATGGTGACACTTTTCATTTTTGACATTTAGCATTGTGACATTTGTCATTTGACATCTTGGACATTTGCCATCTTGAAATTTGTCATTGTTGACATTTTTCATGGTGACACTTTTCATTTTTGACATTTAGCATTGTGACATTTGTCATTTGACATCTTAGACATTTGCCATCTTGAAATTTGTCATTTTTGACATTTAGCATTGTGACATTTGTCATTTGACATCTTTGACATTTGTCATCTTAAAATTTGTCATTTTTAACATTTAGCATTGTGACATTTGTCATTTGACATCTTTGACATTTGCCATCTTGAAATTTGTTATTTTTGACATTTTTCATGGTGACACTTTTCATTTTTGACATTTAGCATTGTGACATTTGTCAGTTGTGACATTTGCCATCTTGAAATTTGTCATTTTTGACATTTTTCATGGTGACACTTTTCATTTTTGAGATTTAGCATTGTGACATTTGTCATTTGACATCTTAGACATTTGCCATCTTGAAATTTGTCATTTTTGACACTTTTCATTTTTGACATTTAGCATTGTGACATTTGTCATTTGACATCTTTGACATTTGCCATCTTGAAATTTGTCATTTTTGACATTTTTCATGGTGACACTTTTCATTTTTGACATTTAGCATTGTGACATTTGTCATTTGACATCTTTGACATTTGCCATCTTGAAATTTGTCATTTTTAACATTTTTTATGGTGACACTTATCATTTTTGACATTTAGCATTGTGACATTTGTCAGTTTTGACATTTGCTATCTTGAAATTTGTCATTTTTGACATTTTTCATGGTGACACTTTTCATTTTTGACATTTAGCATTGTGACATTTGTCATTTGACATCTTTGACATTTGCCATCTTGAAATTTGTCATTTTTGACATTTTTCATGGTGACACTTTTCATTTTTGACATTTAGCATTGTGACATTTGTCATTTGACATCTTTGACATTTGCTATCTTGAAATTTGTTATTTTTGACATTTTTCATGGTGACACTTTTCATTTTTGACATTTAGCATTGTGACATTTGTCATTTGACATCTTTGACATTTGCCATCTTGAAATTTGACATTTTTGACATTTTTCATGGTAACACTTTTCATTTTTGACATTTAGCATTGTGACATTTGTCATTTGTCATTTGACATCTTTGACATTTGCCATTTTGAAATTTGTCATTTTTGACATTTAGCATTGTGACATTTGTCATTTGACATCTTGGACATTTGCCATCTTGAAATTTGTCATTTTTGACATTTTTCATGGTGACACTTTTCATTTTTGACATTTAGCATTGTGACATTTGTCATTTGTTATCTTTGACATTTGCCATCTTGAAATTTGTCATTTTTGACATTTTTCATGGTGACACTTTTCATTTTTGACATTTAGCATTGTGACATTTGTCATTTGACATCTTTGACATTTGCCCTCTTGAAATTTGTTATTTTCACGGTGACACTTTTCATTTTTGATATTTAGCATTGTGACATTTGTCATTTGACATCTTAGACATTTGCCATCTTGAAATTTGTCATTTTTGACACTTTTCAATTTTGACATTTAGCATTGTGACATTTGTCATTTGACATCTTTGACATTTGCCATCTTGAAATTTGTCATTTTTGACATTTTTCATGGTGACACTTTTCATTTTTGACATTTAGCATTGTGACATTTGTCATTTGACATCTTGGACATTTGCCATCTTGAAATTTGTCATTGTTGACATTTTTCATGGTGACACTTTTCATTTTTGACATTTAGCATTGTGACATTTGTCATTTGACATCTTAGACATTTGCCATCTTGAAATTTGTCATTTTTGACATTTAGCATTGTGACATTTGTCATTTGACATCTTTGACATTTGTCATCTTAAAATTTGTCATTTTTAACATTTAGCATTGTGACATTTGTCATTTGACATCTTTGACATTTGCCATCTTGAAATTTGTTATTTTTGACATTTTTCATGGTGACACTTTTCATTTTTGACATTTAGCATTGTGACATTTGTCAGTTGTGACATTTGCCATCTTGAAATTTGTCATTTTTGACATTTTTCATGGTGACACTTTTCATTTTTGAGATTTAGCATTGTGACATTTGTCATTTGACATCTTAGACATTTGCCATCTTGAAATTTGTCATTTTTGACACTTTTCATTTTTGACATTTAGCATTGTGACATTTGTCATTTGACATCTTTGACATTTGCCATCTTGAAATTTGTCATTTTTGACATTTTTCATGGTGACACTTTTCATTTTTGACATTTAGCATTGTGACATTTGTCATTTGACATCTTTGACATTTGCCATCTTGAAATTTGTCATTTTTGACATTTTTTATGGTGACACTTATCATTTTTGACATTTAGCATTGTGACATTTGTCAGTTTTGACATTTGCTATCTTGAAATTTGTCATTTTTGACATTTTTCATGGTGACACTTTTCATTTTTGACATTTAGCATTGTGACATTTGTCATTTGACATCTTTGACATTTGCCATCTTGAAATTTGTCATTTTTGACATTTTTCATGGTGACACTTTTCATTTTTGACATTTAGCATTGTGACATTTGTCATTTGACATCTTTGACATTTGCTATCTTGAAATTTGTTATTTTTGACATTTTTCATGGTGACACTTTTCATTTTTGACATTTAGCATTGTGACATTTGTCATTTGACATCTTTGACATTTGCCATCTTGAAATTTGACATTTTTGACATTTTTCATGGTAACACTTTTCATTTTTGACATTTAGCATTGTGACATTTGTCATTTGTCATTTGACATCTTTGACATTTGCCATTTTGAAATTTGTCATTTTTGACATTTAGCATTGTGACATTTGTCATTTGACATCTTGGACATTTGCCATCTTGAAATTTGTCATTTTTGACATTTTTCATGGTGACACTTTTCATTTTTGACATTTAGCATTGTGACATTTGTCATTTGACATCTTTGACATTTGCCATCTTGAAATTTGTCATTTTTAACATTTAGCATTGTGATATTTGTCATATGACATCTTGGACATTTGCCATCTTGAAATTTGTCATTTTTGACATTTTTCATAGTGACACTTATCATTTTTGACATTTAGCATTGTGACATTTGTCAGTTTTGACATTTGCCATCTTGAAATTTGTCATTTTTGACATTTTTTATGGTGACACTTTTCATTTTTGACATTTAGCATTGTGACATTTGTCATTTGACATCTTTGACATTTGCCATCTTAAAATTTGTTATTTTTGACATTTTTCATGGTGACACTTTTCATTTTTGACATTTAGCATTGTGACATTTGTCATTTGACATCTTTGACATTTGAAATCTTGAAATTTGTCATTTTTGACACTTTTCATGGTGACACTTTTCATTTTTGACATTTAGCATTGTGACATTTGTTATTTGACATCTTTGACATTTGCCATCTTGATATTTGTTATTTTTGACATTTTTCATGGTGACACTTTTCATTTTTGACATTTAGCATTGTGACATTTGTCATTTGACATCTTTGACATTTGCCATCTTGAAATTTGTCATTTTTGACATTTTTCATGGTGACACTTTTCATTTTTGACATTTAGCATTGTGACATTTGTCATTTGACATCTTTGACATTTGCCATCTTGAAATTTGTCATTTTTGACATTTAGCATTGTGACATTTGTCATTTGACATCTTTAATATTTGCCATCTTGAAATTTGTCATTTTTGACATTTTTCATGGTGACACTTTTCATTTTTGACATTTAGCATTGTAACATTTGTCATTTGACATCTTTGACATTTGCCATCTTGAAATTTGTCATTTTTGACATTTTTCATGGTGACACTATTCATTTTTGACATGTAGCATTGTGACATTTGTCATTTGACATCTTTGATATTTGCCGTCTTGAAATTTGTCATTTTTGACATTTTTCATGGTGACACTTTTCATTTTTGACATTTAGCATTGTGACATTTGTCATTTGACATCTTTGACATTTGCCCTCTTGAAATTTGTTATTTTCACGGTGACACTTTTCATTTTTGATATTTAGCATTGTGACATTTGTCATTTGACATCTTAGACATTTGCCATCTTGAAATTTGTCATTTTTGACACTTTTCAATTTTGACATTTAGCATTGTGACATTTGTCATTTGACATCTTTGACATTTGCCATCTTGAAATTTGTCATTTTTGACATTTTTCATGGTGACACTTTTCATTTTTGACATTTAGCATTGTGACATTTGTCATTTGACATCTTGGACATTTGCCATCTTGAAATTTGTCATTGTTGACATTTTTCATGGTGACACTTTTCATTTTTGACATTTAGCATTGTGACATTTGTCATTTGACATCTTAGACATTTGCCATCTTGAAATTTGTCATTTTTGACATTTAGCATTGTGACATTTGTCATTTGACATCTTTGACATTTGTCATCTTAAAATTTGTCATTTTTAACATTTAGCATTGTGATATTTGTCATTTGACATCTTGGACATTTGCCATCTTGAAATTTGTCATTTTTGACATTTTTCATAGTGACACTTATCATTTTTGACATTTAGCATTGTGACATTTGTCAGTTTTGACATTTGCCATCTTGAAATTTGTCATTTTTGACATTTTTTATGGTGACACTTTTCATTTTCGACATTTAGCATTGTGACATTTGTCATTTGACATCTTTGACATTTGCCATCTTAAAATTTGTTATTTTTGACATTTTTCATGGTGACACTTTTCATTTTTGACATTTAGCATTGTGACATTTGTCATTTGACATCTTTGACATTTGCCATCTTGAAATTTGTCATTTTTGACACTTTTCATGGTGACACTTTTCATTTTTGACATTTAGCATTGTGACATTTGTTATTTGACATCTTTGACATTTGCCATCTTGATATTTGTTATTTTTGACATTTTTCATGGTGACACTTTTCATTTTTGACATTTAGCATTGTGACATTTGTCATTTGACATCTTTGACATTTGCCATCTTGAAATTTGTCATTTTTGACATTTTTCATGGTGACACTTTTCATTTTTGACATTTAGCATTGTGACATTTGTCATTTGACATCTTTGACATTTAGCATTGTAACATTTGTCATTTGACATCTTTGACATTTGCCATCTTGAAATTTGTCATTTTTGACATTTTTCATGGTGACACTATTCATTTTTGACATGTAGCATTGTGACATTTGTCATTTGACATCTTTGATATTTGCCGTCTTGAAATTTGTCATTTTTGACATTTTTCATGGTGACACTTTTCATTTTTGACATTTAGCATTGTGACATTTGTCATTTGACATCTTTGACATTTGCCCTCTTGAAATTTGTTATTTTCACGGTGACACTTTTCATTTTTGATATTTAGCATTGTGACATTTGTCATTTGACATCTTAGACATTTGCCATCTTGAAATTTGTCATTTTTGACACTTTTCAATTTTGACATTTAGCATTGTGACATTTGTCATTTGACATCTTTGACATTTGCCATCTTGAAATTTGTCATTTTTGACATTTTTCATGGTGACACTTTTCATTTTTGACATTTAGCATTGTGACATTTGTCATTTGACATCTTGGACATTTGCCATCTTGAAATTTGTCATTGTTGACATTTTTCATGGTGACACTTTTCATTTTTGACATTTAGCATTGTGACATTTGTCATTTGACATCTTAGACATTTGCCATCTTGAAATTTGTCATTTTTGACATTTAGCATTGTGACATTTGTCATTTGACATCTTTGACATTTGTCATCTTAAAATTTGTCATTTTTAACATTTAGCATTGTGACATTTGTCATTTGACATCTTTGACATTTGCCATCTTGAAATTTGTTATTTTTGACATTTTTCATGGTGACACTTTTCATTTTTGACATTTAGCATTGTGACATTTGTCAGTTGTGACATTTGCCATCTTGAAATTTGTCATTTTTGACATTTTTCATGGTGACACTTTTCATTTTTGAGATTTAGCATTGTGACATTTGTCATTTGACATCTTAGACATTTGCCATCTTGAAATTTGTCATTTTTGACACTTTTCATTTTTGACATTTAGCATTGTGACATTTGTCATTTGACATCTTTGACATTTGCCATCTTGAAATTTGTCATTTTTGACATTTTTCATGGTGACACTTTTCATTTTTGACATTTAGCATTGTGACATTTGTCATTTGACATCTTTGACATTTGCCATCTTGAAATTTGTCATTTTTAACATTTTTTATGGTGACACTTATCATTTTTGACATTTAGCATTGTGACATTTGTCAGTTTTGACATTTGCTATCTTGAAATTTGTCATTTTTGACATTTTTCATGGTGACACTTTTCATTTTTGACATTTAGCATTGTGACATTTGTCATTTGACATCTTTGACATTTGCCATCTTGAAATTTGTCATTTTTGACATTTTTCATGGTGACACTTTTCATTTTTGACATTTAGCATTGTGACATTTGTCATTTGACATCTTTGACATTTGCTATCTTGAAATTTGTTATTTTTGACATTTTTCATGGTGACACTTTTCATTTTTGACATTTAGCATTGTGACATTTGTCATTTGACATCTTTGACATTTGCCATCTTGAAATTTGACATTTTTGACATTTTTCATGGTAACACTTTTCATTTTTGACATTTAGCATTGTGACATTTGTCATTTGTCATTTGACATCTTTGACATTTGCCATTTTGAAATTTGTCATTTTTGACATTTAGCATTGTGACATTTGTCATTTGACATCTTGGACATTTGCCATCTTGAAATTTGTCATTTTTGACATTTCTCATGGTGACACTTTTCATTTTTGACATTTAGCATTGTGACATTTGTCATTTGTTATCTTTGACATTTGCCATCTTGAAATTTGTCATTTTTGACATTTTTCATGGTGACACTTTTCATTTTTGACATTTAGCATTGTGACATTTGTCATTTGACATCTTTGACATTTGCCCTCTTGAAATTTGTTATTTTCACGGTGACACTTTTCATTTTTGATATTTAGCATTGTGACATTTGTCATTTGACATCTTAGACATTTGCCATCTTGAAATTTGTCATTTTTGACACTTTTCAATTTTGACATTTAGCATTGTGACATTTGTCATTTGACATCTTTGACATTTGCCATCTTGAAATTTGTCATTTTTGACATTTTTCATGGTGACACTTTTCATTTTTGACATTTAGCATTGTGACATTTGTCATTTGACATCTTGGACATTTGCCATCTTGAAATTTGTCATTGTTGACATTTTTCATGGTGACACTTTTCATTTTTGACATTTAGCATTGTGACATTTGTCATTTGACATCTTAGACATTTGCCATCTTGAAATTTGTCATTTTTGACATTTAGCATTGTGACATTTGTCATTTGACATCTTTGACATTTGTCATCTTAAAATTTGTCATTTTTAACATTTAGCATTGTGACATTTGTCATTTGACATCTTTGACATTTGCCATCTTGAAATTTGTTATTTTTGACATTTTTCATGGTGACACTTTTCATTTTTGACATTTAGCATTGTGACATTTGTCAGTTGTGACATTTGCCATCTTGAAATTTGTCATTTTTGACATTTTTCATGGTGACACTTTTCATTTTTGAGATTTAGCATTGTGACATTTGTCATTTGACATCTTAGACATTTGCCATCTTGAAATTTGTCATTTTTGACACTTTTCATTTTTGACATTTAGCATTGTGACATTTGTCATTTGACATCTTTGACATTTGCCATCTTGAAATTTGTCATTTTTGACATTTTTCATGGTGACACTTTTCATTTTTGACATTTAGCATTGTGACATTTGTCATTTGACATCTTTGACATTTGCCATCTTGAAATTTGTCATTTTTAACATTTTTTATGGTGACACTTATCATTTTTGACATTTAGCATTGTGACATTTGTCAGTTTTGACATTTGCTATCTTGAAATTTGTCATTTTTGACATTTTTCATGGTGACACTTTTCATTTTTGACATTTAGCATTGTGACATTTGTCATTTGACATCTTTGACATTTGCCATCTTGAAATTTGTCATTTTTGACATTTTTCATGGTGACACTTTTCATTTTTGACATTTAGCATTGTGACATTTGTCATTTGACATCTTTGACATTTGCTATCTTGAAATTTGTTATTTTTGACATTTTTCATGGTGACACTTTTCATTTTTGACATTTAGCATTGTGACATTTGTCATTTGACATCTTTGACATTTGCCATCTTGAAATTTGACATTTTTGACATTTTTCATGGTAACACTTTTCATTTTTGACATTTAGCATTGTGACATTTGTCATTTGTCATTTGACATCTTTGACATTTGCCATTTTGAAATTTGTCATTTTTGACATTTAGCATTGTGACATTTGTCATTTGACATCTTGGACATTTGCCATCTTGAAATTTGTCATTTTTGACATTTTTCATGGTGACACTTTTCATTTTTGACATTTAGCATTGTGACATTTGTCATTTGTTATCTTTGACATTTGCCATCTTGAAATTTGTCATTTTTGACATTTTTCATGGTGACACTTTTCATTTTTGACATTTAGCATTGTGACATTTGTCATTTGACATCTTTGACATTTGCCATCTTAAAATTTGTCATTTTTGACATTTTTCATGGTGACACTTTTTATTTTTGACATTTAGCATTGTGACATTTGTCATTTGACATCTTTGACATTTGCCATCTTGAAATTTGTCATTTTTGACATTTAGCATTGTGACAATTGTCAGTTTTAATATTTGCCATCTTGAAATTTGTCATTTTTGACATTTTTCATGGTGACACTTTTCATTTTTGACACTTAGCATTGTGACATTTGTCATTTGCATTCTTTGACATTTGCCATCTTGAAATTTGTTATTTTTGACATTTTTTATGGTGACACTTTTCACTTTTGACATTTAGCATTGTGACATTGGTCATTTGACATCTTTGATATTTGTCATCTTGAAATTTGTTATTTTTGACATTTTTTATGGTGACACTTTTCATTTTTGACAATTAGCATTGTGACATTTGTCATTTGACATCTTTGACATTTGCCATCTTGGAATTTGTCATTTTTGACATTTTTCATGGTGACACTTTTCATTTTTGACATTTAGCATTGTGACATTTGTCAGTTTTGACATTTGCCATCCTGAAATTTGTCATTTTTGACATTTTTCATGGTGACACTTTTCATTTTTGACATTTAGCATTGTGACATTTGTCATTTGACATCTTTGACATTTGCCATCTTGAAATTTGTTATTTTTGACATTTTTCATGGTGACACTTTTCATTTTTGACATTTAGCATTGTGACTTTTGTCATTTGACATCTTTGACATTTGCCATCTTGAAATTTGTCATTTTTAACATTTTTCATTGTGACACTTTTCATTTTTGACATTTAGCATTGTGACATTTGTCATTTGACATCTTTGACATTTGCCATCTTAAAATTTGTCATTTTTGACATTTAGCATTGTGACATTTGTCATTTGACATCTTGGACATTTGCTATCTTGAAATTTGTCATTTTTGACATTTTTCATGGTGACACTTATCATTTTTGACATTTAGCATTGTGACATTTGTTAGTTTTGATATTTGCCATCTTGAAATTTGTCATTTTTGACATTTTTCATGGTGACGCTTTTCATTTTTGACATTTAGCATTGTGACATTTGTCATTTGACATCTTTGACATTTGCCATCTTGAAATTTGTTATTTTGTACATTTTTCATGGTGACACTTTTCATTTTTGACATTTAGCATTGTGACATTTGTCATTTGACATCTTTGACATTTGCCATCTTGAAATTTGTCATTTTTGACATTTTTCATGGTGACACTTTTCATTTTTGACATTTAGCATTGTGACATTTGTCATCTTTGACATTTGCCATCTTGAAATTTGTGATTATTGACATTTTATGGGGACACTTTTCATTTTTGACATTTAGCATTGTGACATTTGTCATTTGACATCTTTGACATTTGCCATCTTGAAATTTGTTATTTTTGACATTTTTCATGGTGACACTTTTTATTTTTGACATTTAGCATTGTGACATTTGTCATTTGACATCTTTGACATTTGCCATCTTGAAATTTGTCATTTTTGACATTTTTCACGGTGACACTTTTCATTTTTGACATTTAGCATTGTGACATTTGTCATTTGATATCTTAGACATTTGCCATCTTGAAATTTGTCATTTTTGACACTTTTCATTTTTGACATTTAGCATTGTGACATTTGTCATTTGACATCTTTGACATTTGCCATCTTGAAATTTGTCATTTTTGACATTTTTCATGGTGACACTTTTCATTTTTGACATTTGTCATTTGACATCTTGGACATTTGCCATCTTGAAATTTGTCATTTTTGACATTTTTCATGGTGACACTTTTCATTTTTGACATTTAGCATTGTGACATTTGTCATTTGACATCTTAGACATTTGCCATCTTGAAATTTGTCATTTTTGACATTTTGCATTGTGACATTTGTCATTTGACATCTTTGACATTTGCCATCTTGAAATTTGTCATTTTTGACATTTTTCATGGTGACATTTATCATTTTTGACATTTAGCATTGTGACATTTGTCAGTTTTGACATTTGCCATCTTGAAATTTGTCATTTTTGACATTTAGCATTGTGACATTTGTCAGTTTTGATATTTGCCATTTTAAAATTTGTCATTTTTGACATTTTTCATGGTGACACTTTTCATTTTTGACATTTAGCATTGTGACATTTGTCATTTGACATCTTTGACATTTGCCATCTTGAAATTTGTTATTTTTGACATTTTTCATGGTGACACTTTTTATTTTTGACATTTAGCATTGTGACATTTGTCATTTGACATCTTTGACATTTGCCATCTTGAAATTTGTCATTTTTGACATTTTTCATGGTGACTTTTTTCATTTTTGACATTTAGCATTGTGACATTTGTCATTTGACATCTTTGACATTTGCCATCTTGAAATTTGTTATTTTTGACATTTTTCATGGTGACACTTTTAATTTTTGACATTTAGCATTGTGACTTTTGTCATTTGACATCTTTGGCATTTGCCATCTTGAAATTTGTCATTTTTAACATTTTTCATGGTGACACTTTTCATTTTTGACATTTAGCATTGTGACATTTGTCATTTGACATCTTTGACATTTGCCATCTTGAAATTTGTCATTTTTGACATTTAGCATTGTGACATTTGTCATTTGACATCTTGGACATTTGCTATCTTGAAATTTGTCATTTTTGACATTTTTCGTGGTGACACTTATCATTTTTGACATTTAGCATTGTGACATTTGTTAGTTTTGATATTTGCCATCTTGAAATTTGTCATTTTTGACATTTTTCATGGTGACACTTTTCATTTTTGACATTTAGCATTGTGACATTTGTCATTTGACATCTTTGACATTAGCCATCTTGAAATTTGTTATTTTGTACATTTTTCATGGTGACACTTTTCATTTTTGACATTTAGCATTGTGACATTTGTCATTTGACATCTTTGACATTTGCCATCTTGAAATTTGTCATTTTTGACATTTTTCATGGTGACACTTTTCATTTTTGACATTTAGCATTGTGACATTTGTTATCTTTGACATTTGCCATCTTGAAATTTGTGATTATTGACATTTTATGGGGACACTTTTCATTTTTGACATTTAGCATTGTGACATTTGTCATTTGATATCTTTGACATTTGCCATCTTGAAATTTGTCATTTTTGACATTTTTCATGGTGACACTTTTTATTTTTGACATTTAGCATTGTGACATTTGTCATTTGACATCTTTGACATTTGTTATCTTAAAATTTGTCATTTTTGACATTTTTCACGGTGACACTTTTCATTTTTGACATTTAGCATTGCGACATTTGTCATTTGATATCTTAGACATTTGCCATCTTCAAATTTGTCATTTTTGACACTTTTCATTTTTGACATTTAGCATTGTGACATTTGTCATTTGACATCTTTGACATTTGCCATCTTGAAATTTGTCATTTTTGACATTTTTCATGGTGACACTTTTCATTTTTGACATTTGTCATTTGACATCTTGGACATTTGCCATCTTGAAATTTGTCATTTTTGACATTTTTCATGGTGACACTTTTCATTTTTGACATTTAGCATTGTGACATTTGTTATTTGACATCTTAGACATTTGCCATCTTGAAATTTGTCATTTTTGACATTTAGCATTGTGACATTTGTCATTTGACATCTTTGACATTTGCCATCTTGAAATTTGTCATTTTTGACATTTTTCATGGTGACACTTTTCATTTTTGACATTTAGCATTGTGACATTTGTCATTTGACATCTTTGACATTTGCTATCTTGAAATTTGTTATTTTTGACATTTTTCATGGTGACACTTTTCATTTTTGACATTTAGCATTGTGACATTTGTCATTTGACATCTTTGACATTTGCCATCTTGAAATTTGACATTTTTGACATTTTTCATGGTAACACTTTTCATTTTTGACATTTAGCATTGTGACATTTGTCATTTGTCATTTGACATCTTTGACATTTGCCATTTTGAAATTTGTCATTTTTGACATTTAGCATTGTGACATTTGTCATTTGACATCTTGGACATTTGCCATCTTGAAATTTGTCATTTTTGACATTTTTCATGGTGACACTTTTCATTTTTGACATTTAGCATTGTGACATTTGTCATTTGACATCTTTGACATTTGCCATCTTGAAATTTGTCATTTTTAACATTTAGCATTGTGATATTTGTCATTTGACATCTTGGACATTTGCCATCTTGAAATTTGTCATTTTTGACATTTTTCATAGTGACACTTATCATTTTTGACATTTAGCATTGTGACATTTGTCAGTTTTGACATTTGCCATCTTGAAATTTGTCATTTTTGACATTTTTTATGGTGACACTTTTCATTTTTGACATTTAGCATTGTGACATTTGTCATTTGACATCTTTGACATTTGCCATCTTAAAATTTGTTATTTTTGACATTTTTCATGGTGACACTTTTCATTTTTGACATTTAGCATTGTGACATTTGTCATTTGACATCTTTGACATTTGCCATCTTGAAATTTGTCATTTTTGACACTTTTCATGGTGACACTTTTCATTTTTGACATTTAGCATTGTGACGTTTGTTATTTGACATCTTTGACATTTGCCATCTTGATATTTGTTATTTTTGACATTTTTCATGGTGACACTTTTCATTTTTGACATTTAGCATTGTGACATTTGTCATTTGACATCTTTGACATTTGCCATCTTGAAATTTGTCATTTTTGACATTTTTCATGGTGACACTTTTCATTTTTGACATTTAGCATTGTGACATTTGTCATTTGACATCTTTGACATTTGCCATCTTGAAATTTGTCATTTTTGACATTTAGCATTGTGACATTTGTCATTTGACATCTTTAATATTTGCCATCTTGAAATTTGTCATTTTTGACATTTTTCATGGTGACACTTTTCATTTTTGACATTTAGCATTGTAACATTTGTCATTTGACATCTTTGACATTTGCCATCTTGAAATTTGTCATTTTTGACATTTTTCATGGTGACACTATTCATTTTTGACATGTAGCATTGTGACATTTGTCATTTGACATCTTTGATATTTGCCGTCTTGAAATTTGTCATTTTTGACATTTTTCATGGTGACACTTTTCATTTTTGACATTTAGCATTGTGACATTTGTCATTTGACATCTTTGACATTTGCCCTCTTGAAATTTGTTATTTTCACGGTGACACTTTTCATTTTTGATATTTAGCATTGTGACATTTGTCATTTGACATCTTAGACATTTGCCATCTTGAAATTTGTCATTTTTGACACTTTTCAATTTTGACATTTAGCATTGTGACATTTGTCATTTGACATCTTTGACATTTGCCATCTTGAAATTTGTCATTTTTGACATTTTTCATGGTGACACTTTTCATTTTTGACATTTAGCATTGTGACATTTGTCATTTGACATCTTGGACATTTGCCATCTTGAAATTTGTCATTGTTGACATGTTTCATGGTGACACTTTTCATTTTTGACATTTAGCATTGTGACATTTGTCATTTGACATCTTAGACATTTGCCATCTTGAAATTTGTCATTTTTGACATTTAGCATTGTGACATTTGTCATTTGACATCTTTGACATTTGTCATCTTAAAATTTGTCATTTTTAACATTTAGCATTGTGACATTTGTCATTTGACATCTTTGACATTTGCCATCTTGAAATTTGTTATTTTTGACATTTTTCATGGTGACACTTTTCATTTTTGACATTTAGCATTGTGACATTTGTCAGTTGTGACATTTGCCATCTTGAAATTTGTCATTTTTGACATTTTTCATGGTGACACTTTTCATTTTTGAGATTTAGCATTGTGACATTTGTCATTTGACATCTTAGACATTTGCCATCTTGAAATTTGTCATTTTTGACACTTTTCATTTTTGACATTTAGCATTGTGACATTTGTCATTTGACATCTTTGACATTTGCCATCTTGAAATTTGTCATTTTTGACATTTTTCATGGTGACACTTTTCATTTTTGACATTTAGCATTGTGACATTTGTCATTTGACATCTTTGACATTTGCCATCTTGAAATTTGTCATTTTTGACATTTTTTATGGTGACACTTATCATTTTTGACATTTAGCATTGTGACATTTGTCAGTTTTGACATTTGCTATCTTGAAATTTGTCATTTTTGACATTTTTCATGGTGACACTTTTCATTTTTGACATTTAGCATTGTGACATTTGTCATTTGACATCTTTGACATTTGCCATCTTGAAATTTGTCATTTTTGACATTTTTCATGGTGACACTTTTCATTTTTGACATTTAGCATTGTGACATTTGTCATTTGACATCTTTGACATTTGCTATCTTGAAATTTGTTATTTTTGACATTTTTCATGGTGACACTTTTCATTTTTGACATTTAGCATTGTGACATTTGTCATTTGACATCTTTGACATTTGCCATCTTGAAATTTGACATTTTTGACATTTTTCATGGTAACACTTTTCATTTTTGACATTTAGCATTGTGACATTTGTCATTTGTCATTTGACATCTTTGACATTTGCCATTTTGAAATTTGTCATTTTTGACATTTAGCATTGTGACATTTGTCATTTGACATCTTGGACATTTGCCATCTTGAAATTTGTCATTTTTGACATTTTTCATGGTGACACTTTTCATTTTTGACATTTAGCATTGTGACATTTGTCATTTGACATCTTTGACATTTGCCAGCTTGAAATTTGTCATTTTTGACATTTTTCATGGTGACACTTTTCATTTTTGACATTTAGCATTGTGACATTTGTCATTTGACATCTTTGACATTTGCCATCTTAAAATTTGTCATTTTTGACATTTTTCATGGTGACACTTTTTATTTTTGACATTTAGCATTGTGACATTTGTCATTTGACATCTTTGACATTTGCCATCTTGAAATTTGTCATTTTTGACATTTAGCATTGTGACAATTGTCAGTTTTAATATTTGCCATCTTGAAATTTGTCATTTTTGACATTTTTCATGGTGACACTTTTCATTTTTGACACTTAGCATTGTGACATTTGTCATTTGCATTCTTTGACATTTGCCATCTTGAAATTTGTTATTTTTGACATTTTTTATGGTGACACTTTTCATTTTTGACATTTAGCATTGTGACATTGGTCATTTGACATCTTTGATATTTGTCATCTTGAAATTTGTTATTTTTGACATTTTTTATGGTGACACTTTTCATTTTTGACAATTAGCATTGTGACATTTGTCATTTGACATCTTTGACATTTGCCATCTTGGAATTTGTCATTTTTGACATTTTTCATGGTGACACTTTTCATTTTTGACATTTAGCATTGTGACATTTGTCAGTTTTGACATTTGCCATCCTGAAATTTGTCATTTTTGACATTTTTCATGGTGACACTTTTCATTTTTGACATTTAGCATTGTGACATTTGTCATTTGACATCTTTGACATTTGCCATCTTGAAATTTGTTATTTTTGACATTTTTCATGGTGACACTTTTCATTTTTGACATTTAGCATTGTGACTTTTGTCATTTGACATCTTTGACATTTGCCATCTTGAAATTTGTCATTTTTAAAATTTTTCATTGTGACACTTTTCATTTTTGACATTTAGCATTGTGACATTTGTCATTTGACATCTTTGACATTTGCCATCTTAAAATTTGTCATTTTTGACATTTAGCATTGTGACATTTGTCATTTGACATCTTGGACATTTGCTATCTTGAAATTTGTCATTTTTGACATTTTTCATGGTGACACTTATCATTGTTGACATTTAGCATTGTGACATTTGTTAGTTTTGATATTTGCCATCTTGAAATTTGTCATTTTTGACATTTTTCATGGTGACGCTTTTCATTTTTGACATTTAGCATTGTGACATTTGTCATTTGACATCTTTGACATTTGCCATCTTGAAATTTGTTATTTTGTACATTTTTCATGGTGACACTTTTCATTTTTGACATTTAGCATTGTGACATTTGTCATTTGACATCTTTGACATTTGCCATCTTGAAATTTGTCATTTTTGACATTTTTCATGGTGACACTTTTCATTTTTGACATTTAGCATTGTGACATTTGTCATCTTTGACATTTGCCATCTTGAAATTTGTGATTATTGACATTTTATGGGGACACTTTTCATTTTTGACATTTAGCATTGTGACATTTGTCATTTGACATCTTTGACATTTGCCATCTTGAAATTTGTTATTTTTGACATTTTTCATGGTGACACTTTTTATTTTTGACATTTAGCATTGTGACATTTGTCATTTGACATCTTTGACATTTGCCATCTTGAAATTTGTCATTTTTGACATTTTTCACGGTGACACTTTTCATTTTTGACATTTAGCATTGTGACATTTGTCATTTGATATCTTAGACATTTGCCATCTTGAAATTTGTCATTTTTGACACTTTTCATTTTTGACATTTAGCATTGTGACATTTGTCATTTGACATCTTTGACATTTGCCATCTTGAAATTTGTCATTTTTGACATTTTTCATGGTGACACTTTTCATTTTTGACATTTGTCATTTGACATCTTGGACATTTGCCATCTTGAAATTTGTCATTTTTGACATTTTTCATGGTGACACTTTTCATTTTTGACATTTAGCATTGTGACATTTGTCATTTGACATCTTAGACATTTGCCATCTTGAAATTTGTCATTTTTGACATTTTGCATTGTGACATTTGTCATTTGACATCTTTGACATTTGCCATCTTGAAATTTGTCATTTTTGACATTTTTCATGGTGACATTTATCATTTTTGACATTTAGCATTGTGACATTTGTCAGTTTTGACATTTGCCATCTTGAAATTTGTCATTTTTGACATTTAGCATTGTGACATTTGTCAGTTTTGATATTTGCCATTTTAAAATTTGTCATTTTTGACATTTTTCATGGTGACACTTTTCATTTTTGACATTTAGCATTGTGACATTTGTCATTTGACATCTTTGACATTTGCCATCTTGAAATTTGTTATTTTTGACATTTTTCATGGTGACACTTTTTATTTTTGACATTTAGCATTGTGACATTTGTCATTTGACATCTTTGACATTTGCCATCTTGAAATTTGTCATTTTTGACATTTTTCATGGTGACTTTTTTCATTTTTGACATTTAGCATTGTGACATTTGTCATTTGACATCTTTGACATTTGCCATCTTGAAATTTGTTATTTTTGACATTTTTCATGGTGACACTTTTAATTTTTGACATTTAGCATTGTGACTTTTGTCATTTGACATCTTTGACATTTGCCATCTTGAAATTTGTCATTTTTAACATTTTTCATGGTGACACTTTTCATTTTTGACATTTAGCATTGTGACATTTGTCATTTGACATCTTTGACATTTGCCATCTTGAAATTTGTCATTTTTGACATTTAGCATTGTGACATTTGTCATTTGACATCTTGGACATTTGCTATCTTGAAATTTGTCATTTTTGACATTTTTCGTGGTGACACTTATCATTTTTGACATTTAGCATTGTGACATTTGTTAGTTTTGATATTTGCCATCTTGAAATTTGTTATTTTTGACATTTTTCATGGTGACACTTTTCATTTTTGACATTTAGCATTGTGACATTTGTCATTTGACATCTTTGACATTAGCCATCTTGAAATTTGTTATTTTGTACATTTTTCATGGTGACACTTTTCATTTTTGACATTTAGCATTGTGACATTTGTCATTTGACATCTTTGACATTTGCCATCTTGAACTTTGTCATTTTTGACATTTTTCATGGTGACACTTTTCATTTTTGACATTTAGCATTGTGACATTTGTTATCTTTGACATTTGCCATCTTGAAATTTGTGATTATTGACATTTTATGGGGACACTTTTCATTTTTGACATTTAGCATTGTGACATTTGTCATTTGATATCTTTGACATTTGCCATCTTGAAATTTGTCATTTTTGACATTTTTCATGGTGACACTTTTTATTTTTGACATTTAGCATTGTGACATTTGTCATTTGACATCTTTGACATTTGTTATCTTGAAATTTGTCATTTTTGACATTTTTCACGGTGACACTTTTCATTTTTGACATTTAGCATTGCGACATTTGTCATTTGATATCTTAGACATTTGCCATCTTCAAATTTGTCATTTTTGACACTTTTCATTTTTGACATTTAGCATTGTGACATTTGTCATTTGACATCTTTGACATTTGCCATCTTGAAATTTGTCATTTTTGACATTTTTCATGGTGACACTTTTCATTTTTGACATTTGTCATTTGACATCTTGGACATTTGCCATCTTGAAATTTGTCATTTTTGACATTTTTCATGGTGACACTTTTCATTTTTGACATTTAGCATTGTGACATTTGTTATTTGACATCTTAGACATTTGCCATCTTGAAATTTGTCATTTTTGACATTTAGCATTGTGACATTTGTCATTTGACATCTTTGACATTTGCCATCTTGAAATTTGTCATTTTTGACATTTTTCATGGTGACACTTATCATTTTTGACATTTAGCATTGTGACATTTGTCAGTTTTGACATTTGCCATCTTGAAATTTGTCATTTTTGACATTTAGCATTGTGACATTTGTCAGTTTTGATATTTGCCATTTTGAAATTTGTCATTTTTGACATTTTTCATGGTGACACTTTTCATTTTTGACATTTAGCATTGTGACATTTGTCATTTGACATCTTTGACATTTGCCATCTTGAAATTTGTTATTTTTGACATTTTTCATGGTGACACTTTTCATTTTTGACATTTAGCATTGTGACATTTGTCATTTGACATCTTTGACATTTGCCATCTTGAAATTTGTCATTTTTGACATTTTTTATGGTGACACTTTTCATTTTTGACATTTAGCATTGTGACATTTGTCATTTGACATCTTTGACATTTGCCATCTTGAATTTGTTATTTTTGACATTTTTCATGGTGACACTTTTCATTTTTGACATTTAGCATTGTGACATTTGTCATTTGACATCTTTGACATTTGCCATCTTGAAATTTGTCATTTTTGACATTTTTCATGGTGACACTTTTCATTTTTGACATTTAGCATTGTGACATTTGTCAGTTTTGACATTTGCCATCTTGAAATTTGTCATTTTTGACATTTTTCATGGTGACACTTTTCATTTTTGACATTTAGCATTGTGACATTTGTCATTTGACATCTTTGACATTTGCCATCTTGAAATTTGTTATTTTTGACATGTTTCATGGTGACACTTTTTATTTTTGACATTTAGCATTGTGACATTTGTCATTTGACATCTTTGATATTTGCCATCTTGAAATTTGTCATTTCTGACATTTTTCATGGTGACACTTTTCATTTTTGACATTTAGCATTGTGACATTTGTCATTTGACATCTTTGACATTTGCCATCATGAAATTTGTTATTTTTGACATTTTTCATGGTGACACTTTTCATTTTTGACATTTAGCATTGTGACATTTGTCATTTGACATCTTTGACATTTGCCATCTTGAAATTTGTCATTTTTGACATTTTTCATGGTGACACTTTTCACTTTTGACATTTAGCATTGTGACATTTGTCATTTGACATCTTTGACATTTGCCATCTTGAAATTTGTCATTTTTGACATTTAGCATTGTGACATTTGTCATTTGATATCTTGGACATTTGCTATCTTGAAATTTGTCATTTTTGACATTTTTCATGGTGACACGTATCATTTTTGACATTTAGCATTGTGACATTTGTCAGTTTTGACATTTGCCATCTTGAAATTTGTCATTTTTGACATTTTTCATGGTGACACTTTTCATTTTTGACATTTAGCATTGTGACATTTGTCATTTGACATCTTTGACATTTGCCATCTTGAAATTTGTTATTTTTGACATTTTTCATGGTGACACTTTTCATTTTTGACATTTAGCATTGTGACATTTGTCATTTGACATCTTTGACATTTGCCGTCTTGAAATTTGTCATTTTTGACATTTTTCATGGTGACACTTTTCATTTTTGACATTTAGCATTGTGACATTTGTCAGTTGACATCTTTGACATTTTCCATCTTGAAATTTGTCATTTTTGACGTTTTTCATGGTGACACTTTTCATTTTTGACATTTAGCATTGTGACATTTGTCATTTGACATCTTTGACATTTGCCATCTTGAAATTTGTTATTTTTGACATTTTTCATGGTGACACTTTTCATTTTTGACATTTAGCATTGTGACATTTGTCATTTGACATCTTTGACATTTGCTATCTTGAAATTTGTCATTTTTGACATTTTTCATGGTGACACTTTTCATTTTTGACATTTAGCATTGTGACATTTGTCATTTGACATCTTTGACATTTGCCATCTTAAAATTTGTCATTTTAGACATTTAGCATTGTGACATTTGTCATTTGACATCTTGGACAATTGTCATCTTGAAATTTGTCATTGTTGACATTTTTTATAGTGACACTTCTCATTTTTGACATTTAGCATTGTGACATTTGTCATTTGACATCTTTGACATTTGCCATCTTGAAATTTGTTATTTTTGACATTTTTCATGGTGACACTTTTCATTTTTGACATTTAGCATTGTGACATTTGTCATTTGACATCTTTGACATTTGCCATCTTAAAATTTGTCATTTTTGACATTTTTCATGGTGACACTTTTCATTTTTGACATTTAGCATTGTGACATTTGTCATTTGACATCTTTGACATTTGCCATCTTGAAATTTGTCATTTTTGACATTTAGCATTGTGACATTTGTCATTTGACATCTTGGACATTTGCTATCTTGAAATTTGTCATTTTTGACATTTTTCATGGTGACACTTATCATTTTTGACATTTAGCATTGTGACATTTGTCAGTTTTGACATTTGCCATCTTGAAATTTGTCATTTTTGACATTTTTCATGGTGACACTTTTCATTTTTGACATTTAGCATTGTGACATTTGTCATTTGACATCTTTGACATTTGCCATCTTGAAATTTGTTATTTTTGACATTTTTCATGGTGACACTTTTCATTTTTGACATTTAGCATTGTGACATTTGTCATTTGACATCTTTGACATTTGCCATCTTAAAATTTGTCATTTTTGACATTTTTCATGGTGACACTTTTCATTTTTGACATTTAGCATTGTGACATTTGTCATTTGACATCTTTGAGATTTGCCATCTTGAAATTTGTCATTTTTGACATTTTTCACGGTGACACTTTTCATTTTTGACATTTAGCATTGTGACATTTGTCATTTGATATCTTAGACATTTGCCATCTTGAAATTTGTCATTTTTGACACTTTTCATTTTTGACATTTAGCATTGTGACATTTGTCATTTGACATCTTTGACATTTGCCATGTTGAAATTTGTCATTTTTGACATTTTTCATGGTGACACTTTTCATTTTTGACATTTAGCATTGTGACATTTGTCATTTGACATCTTGGTCATTTGCCATCTTGAAATTTGTCATTTTTGACATTTTTCATGGTGACACTTTTCATTTTTGACATTTAGCATTGTGACATTTGTCATTTGACATCTTAGACATTTGCCATCTTGAAATTTGTCATTTTTGACATTTAGCATTGTGACATTTGTCATTTGACATCTTTGACATTTGCCATCTTGAAATTTGTCATTTTTGACATTTTTCATGGTGACACTTATCATTTTTGACATTTAGCATTGTGACATTTGTCAGTTTTGACATTTGCCATCTTGAAATTTGTCATTTTTGCCATTTTTCATGGTGACACTTTTCATTTTTGACATTTAGCATTGTGACATTTGCCAGTTGACATCTTTGACATTTGCCATCTTGAAATTTGTCATTTTTGACATTTTTCATGGTGACACTTTTCATTTTTGACATTTAGCATTGTGACATTTGTCATTTGACATCTTTGACATTTGCCATCTTGAAATTTGTTATTTTTGACATTTTTCATGGTGACACTTTTCATTTTTGACATTTAGCATTGTGACATTTGTCATTTGACATCTTTGATATTTGCCATCTTGAAATTTGTCATTTTTGACATTTTTCATGGTGACACGTTTCATTTTTGACATTTAGCATTGTGACATTTGTCATTTTATTGTATTTTATTTGATTACAGTTAGCTTAATAACTTATTTATATATATGTGTATATTTTTTGACCATGTATTAGTTGTTTTTGACTAAATAAAGCATTAATATATATATATATTTGACATCTTTGACATTTGCCATCTTGAAATTTGTAATTTTTGACATTTAGCATTGTGACATTTGTCATTTGACAGCTTGGACATTTGCCATCTTGAAATTTGTCATTTTTGACATTTTTCATAGTGACACTTATCATTTTTGACATTTAGCATTGTGACATTTGTCAGTTTTGACATTTGCCATCTTGAAATTTGTCATTTTTGACATTTTTTATGGTGACACTTTTCATTTTTGACATTTAGCATTGTGACATTTGTCATTTGACATCTTTGACATTTGCCATCTTGAAATTTGTTATTTTTGACATTTTTCATGGTGACACTTTTCATTTTTGACATTTAGCATTGTGACATTTGTCATTTAACATCTTTGACATATGCCATCTTGAAATTTGTCATTTTTGACACTTTTCATGGTGACACTTTTCATTTTTGACATTTAGCATTGTGACATATGTCATTTGACATCTTTGACATTTGCCATCTTGAAATTTGTTATTTTTGACATTTTTCATGGTGACACTTTTCATTTTTGACATTTAGCATTGTGACATTTGTTATTTGACATCTTTGACATTTGCCATCTTGAAATTTGTTATTTTTGACATTTTTCGTGGTGACACTTTTGATTTTTGACATTTAGCATTGTGACATTTTTCATTTGAAATCTTGGACATTTGCCATCTTG
The DNA here is from genome assembly GCA_964028335.1 of Altica lythri. Lineage (NCBI taxonomy): Eukaryota > Metazoa > Arthropoda > Insecta > Coleoptera > Chrysomelidae > Altica > Altica lythri. The sequence goes on along the minus strand of CAXIIO010000668.1, from coordinate 75,185 downwards.
AAATTTGTCATTTTTGACATTTTTCATGGTGACACTTTTCATTTTTGACATTTAGCATTGTGACATTTGTCATTTGACATCTTAGACATTTGCCATCTTGAAATTTGTCATTTTTGATATATAGCATTGTGAGATTTGTCATTTGACATCTTTGACATTTGCCATCTTGAAATTTGTCATTTTTGACATTTTTCATGTTGACACTTATCATTTTTGACATTTAGCATTGTGACATTTGTCAGTTTTAACATTTGCCATCTTGAAATTTGTCATTTTTGACATTTTTCATGGTGACACTTTTCATTTTTGACATTTAGCATTGTGACATTTGTCATTTGACATCTTTGAGATTTGCCATCTTGAAATTTGTCAATTTTGACATTTTTCATGGTGACACTTTTCATTTTTGACATTTAGCATTGTGACATTTGTCATTTGACATCTTTGACATTTTCCATCTTAAAATTTGTCATTTTTGACATTTAGCATTGTGATATTTGTCATTTGACATCTTTGACATTTGCCATCTTGAAATTTGTTATTTTTGACATTTTTCATGGTGACACTTTTCATTTTTGACATTTAGCATTGTGACATTTGTCAGTTTTGACATTTGCCATCTTGAAATTTGTCATTTTTGACATTTTTCATGGTGACACTTTTCATTTTTGACATTTATCATTGTGACATTTGTCATTTGACATCTTAGACATTTGCTATCTTGAAATTTGTCATTTTTGACACTTTTCATTTTTGAAATTAAGCATTGTGACATTTGTCATTTGACATCTTTGACATTTGCCATCTTGAAATTTGTCATTTTTTACATTTTTCATGGTGACACTTTTCATTTTTGACATTTAGCATTGTGACATTTGTCATTTGACATCTTTGACATTTGCCATCTTAAAATTTGTTATTTTGGACATTTTTCATGGTGACACTTATCATTTTTGACATTTAGCATTGTGACATTTGTCAGTTTTGACATTTGCCATCCTGAAATTTGTCATTTTTGACATTTTTCTTGGTGACACTTTTCATTTTTGACATTTAGCATTGTGACATTTGTCATTTGACATCTTTGACATTTGCCATCTTGAAATTTGTCTTTTTTGACATTTTTCATGGTGACACTTTTCATTTTTGACATTTAGCATTGTGACATTTGTCATTTGACATCTTTGAGATTTGCCATTTTGAAATTTGTCATTTTTGACATTTTTCACGGTGACACTTTTCATTCTTGACATTTAGCATTGTGACATTTGTCATTTGATATCTTAGACATTTGCCATCTTGAAATTTGTCATTTTTGACACTTTTTATTTTTGACATTTAGTATTGTGACATTTGTCATTAGACATCTTTGACATTTGCCATCTTGAAATTTGTCATTTTTGACCTTTTTCATGGTGACACTTTTCATTTTTGACATTTAGCATTGTGACATTTGTCATTTGACATCTTGGACATTTGCTATCTTGAAATTTGTCATTTTTGACATTTTATGGTGACACTTTTCATTTTTGACATTTAGCATTGTGACATTTGTCATTTGACATCTTAGACATTTGCCATCTTGAAATTTGTCATTTTTGACATTTAGCATTGTGACATTTGTCCGTTTTGACATTTGCCATCTTGAAATTTGTCATTTTTGACATTTTTTATGGTGACACTTTTCATTTTTGACATTTAGCATTGTGACATTTGTCAGTTGACATCTTTGACATTTTCCATCTTGAAATTTGTCATTTTTGACGTTTTTCATGGTGACACTTTTCATTTTTGACATTTAGCATTGTGACATTTGTCATTTGACATCTTTGACATTTGCCATCTTGAAATTTGTTATTTTTGACATTTTTCATGGTGACACTTTTCATTTTTGACATTTAGCATTGTGACATTTGTCATTTGACATCTTTGACATTTGCTATCTTGAAATTTGTCATTTTTGACATTTTTCATGGTGACACTTTTCATTTTTGACATTTAGCATTGTGACATTTGTCATTTGACATCTTTGACATTTGCCATCTTAAAATTTGTCATTTTAGACATTTAGCATTGTGACATTTGTCATTTGACATCTTGGACAATTGTCATCTTGAAATTTGTCATTGTTGACATTTTTTATAGTGACACTTCTCATTTTTGACATTTAGCATTGTGACATTTGTCATTTGACATCTTTGACATTTGCCATCTTGAAATTTGTTATTTTTGACATTTTTCATGGTGACACTTTTCATTTTTGACATTTAGCATTGTGACATTTGTCATTTGACATCTTTGACATTTGCCATCTTAAAATTTGTCATTTTTGACACTTTTCATGGTGACACTTTTCATTTTTGACATTTAGCATTGTGACATATGTCATTTGACATCTTTGACATTTGCCATCTTGAAATTTGTTATTTTTGACATTTTTCATGGTGACACTTTTCATTTTTGACATTTAGCATTGTGACATTTGTCATTTGACATCTTTGACATTTGCCATCTTGAAATTTGTCATTTTTGACATTTTTCATGGTGACACTTTTCATTTTTGACATTTAGGATTGTGACATTTGTCATTTGACATCTTTGACATTTGCCATCTTGAAATTTGTCATTTTTGACATTTAGCATTGTGACATTTGTCATTTGACATCTTTGATATTTGCCATCTTGAAATTTGTCATTTTTGACATTTTTCATGGTGACACTTTTCATTTTTGACATTTAGCATTGTGACATTTGTCATTTGACATCTTTGACATTTGCCATCTTGAAATTTGTCATTTTTGACATTTTTCATGGTGACACTTTTCATTTTTGACATTTAGCATTGTGACATTTGTCATTTGACATCTTTGATATTTGCCATCTTGAAATTTGTCATTTTTGACATTTTTCATGGTGACACTTTTCATTTTTGACATTTAGCATTGTGACATTTGTCATTTGACATCTCTGACATTTGCCCTCTTGAAATTTGTTATTTTTGACATTTTTCATGGTGACACTTTTCATTTTTGACATTTAGCATTGTGACATTTGTCGTTTGACATCTTTGACATTTGCCATCTTGAAATTTGTCATTTTTGACATTTTTCATGGTGACACTTTTCATTTTTGACATTTAGCATTGTGAGATTTGTCATTTGACATCTTTGACATTTGCCATCTTGAAATTTGTTATTTTTGACATTTTTCATGGTGACACTTTTCATTTTTGACATTTAGCATTGTGACATTTGTCATTTGACATCTTTGACATTTGCCATCTTGAAATTTGTCATTTTTGACATTTTTCATGGTGACACTTTTCATTTTTGACATTTAGCATTGTGACATTTGTCATTTGACATCTTTGACATTTGCCATCTTGAAATTTGTCATTTTTGACATTTAGCATTGTGACATTTGTCATTTGACATCTTTGATATTTGCCATCTTGAAATTTGTCATTTTTGACATTTTTCATGGTGACACTTTTCATTTTTGACATTTAGCATTGTGACATTTGTCATTTGACATCTTTGACATTTGCCATCTTGAAATTTGTCATTTTTGACATTTTTCATGGTGACACTTTTCATTTTTGACATTTAGCATTGTGACATTTGTCATTTGAAATCTTTGATATTTGCCATCTTGAAATTTGTCATTTTTGACATTTTTCATGGTGACACTTTTTATTTTTGACATTTAGCATTGTGACATTTGTCATTTGACATCTTTGACATTTGCCCTCTTGAAATTTGTTATTTTTGACATTTTTCATGGTGACACTTTTCATTTTTGACATTTAGCATTGTGACATTTGTCAGTTTTGACATTTGCCATCTTGAAATTTGTCATTTTTGACATTTTTCATGGTGACACTTTTCATTTTTGACATTTAGCATTGTGACATTTGTCATTTGATATCTTTGACATTTGCCATCTTGAAATTTGTTATTTTTGACATTTTTCATGGTGACACTTTTCATTTTTGACATTTAGCATTTTGACATTTGTCATTTGACATCTTTGACATTTGCCATCTTGAAATTTGTCATTTTTGACATTTTTTATAGTGACACTTTTCATTTTTGACATTTAGCATTGTGACATTTGTCATTTGACATCTTTGACATTTGCCATCTTGAAATTTGTGATTATTGACATTTTTCATGGGGACACTTTTCATTTTTGACATTTAGCATTGTGACATTTGTCATTTGACATCTTTGACATTTGCCATCTTGAAATTTGTCATTTATGACATTTTTCATGGTGACACTTTTCATTTTTGACATTTAGCATTGTGACATTTGTCATTTGACATCTTTGACATTTGCCATCTTGAAATTTGTCATTTTTGACATTTTTCATGGTGACACTTTTCATTTTTGACATTTAGCATTGTGACATTTGTCATTTGACATCTTTGACATTTGCCATCTTGAAATTTGTCATTTTTGACATTTTTCATGGTGACACTTTTCATTTTTGACATTTAGGATTGTGACATTTGTCATTTGACATCTTTGACATTTGCCATCTTGAAATTTGTCATTTTTGACATTTAGCATTGTGACATTTGTCATTTGACATCTTTGATATTTGCCATCTTGAAATTTGTCATTTTTGACATTTTTCATGGTGACACTTTTCATTTTTGACATTTAGCATTGTGACATTTGTCATTTGACATCTTTGACATTTGCCATCTTGAAATTTGTCATTTTTGACATTTTTCATGGTGACACTTTTCATTTTTGACATTTAGCATTGTGACATTTGTCATTTGACATCTTTGATATTTGCCATCTTGAAATTTGTCATTTTTGACATTTTTCATGGTGACACTTTTCATTTTTGACATTTAGCATTGTGACATTTGTCATTTGACATCTCTGACATTTGCCCTCTTGAAATTTGTTATTTTTGACATTTTTCATGGTGACACTTTTCATTTTTGACATTTAGCATTGTGACATTTGTCGTTTGACATCTTTGACATTTGCCATCTTGAAATTTGTCATTTTTGACATTTTTCATGGTGACACTTTTCATTTTTGACATTTAGCATTGTGAGATTTGTCATTTGACATCTTTGACATTTGCCATCTTGAAATTTGTTATTTTTGACATTTTTCATGGTGACACTTTTCATTTTTGACATTTAGCATTGTGACATTTGTCATTTGACATCTTTGACATTTGCCATCTTGAAATTTGTCATTTTTGACATTTTTCATGGTGACACTTTTCATTTTTGACATTTAGCATTGTGACATTTGTCATTTGACATCTTTGACATTTGCCATCTTGAAATTTGTCATTTTTGACATTTAGCATTGTGACATTTGTCATTTGACATCTTTGATATTTGCCATCTTGAAATTTGTCATTTTTGACATTTTTCATGGTGACACTTTTCATTTTTGACATTTAGCATTGTGACATTTGTCATTTGACATCTTTGACATTTGCCATCTTGAAATTTGTCATTTTTGACATTTTTCATGGTGACACTTTTCATTTTTGACATTTAGCATTGTGACATTTGTCATTTGAAATCTTTGATATTTGCCATCTTGAAATTTGTCATTTTTGACATTTTTCATGGTGACACTTTTTATTTTTGACATTTAGCATTGTGACATTTGTCATTTGACATCTTTGACATTTGCCCTCTTGAAATTTGTTATTTTTGACATTTTTCATGGTGACACTTTTCATTTTTGACATTTAGCATTGTGACATTTGTCAGTTTTGACATTTGCCATCTTGAAATTTGTCATTTTTGACATTTTTCATGGTGACACTTTTCATTTTTGACATTTAGCATTGTGACATTTGTCATTTGATATCTTTGACATTTGCCATCTTGAAATTTGTTATTTTTGACATTTTTCATGGTGACACTTTTCATTTTTGACATTTAGCATTTTGACATTTGTCATTTGACATCTTTGACATTTGCCATCTTGAAATTTGTCATTTTTGACATTTTTTATAGTGACACTTTTCATTTTTGACATTTAGCATTGTGACATTTGTCATTTGACATCTTTGACATTTGCCATCTTGAAATTTGTGATTATTGACATTTTTCATGGGGACACTTTTCATTTTTGACATTTAGCATTGTGACATTTGTCATTTGACATCTTTGACATTTGCCATCTTGAAATTTGTCATTTATGACATTTTTCATGGTGACACTTTTCATTTTTGACATTTAGCATTGTGACATTTGTCATTTGACATCTTTGACATTTGCCATCTTGAAATTTGTCATTTTTGACATTTTTCATGGTGACACTTTTCATTTTTGACATTTAGCATTGTGACATTTGTCATTTGACATCTTTGACATTTGCCATCTTGAAATTTGTCATTTTTGACATTTAGCATTGTGACATTTGTCATTTGACATCTTGGACATTTGCTATCTTGAAATTTGTCATTTTTAACATTTTTCATGGTGACACTTATCATTTTTGACATTTAGCATTGTGACATTTGTCAGTTTTGACATTTGCCATCTTGACATTTGTCATTTTTGACATTTTTCATAATGACACTTTTCATTTTTGACATTTAGCATTGTGACATTTGTCATTTGACATCTTTGACATTTGCCATCTTGAAATTTGTTATTTTTGACATTTTTCATTGTGACACTTTTCATTTTTGACATTTAGCATTGTGACATTTGTCATTTGACATCTTTGACATTTGCCATCTTGAAATTTGTCATTTTTGACATTTTTCATGGTGACACTTTTCATTTTTGACATTTAGCATTGTGACATTTGTCATTTGATATCTTTGACATTTGCCATCTTGAAATTTGTTATTTTTGACATTTTTCATGGGGACACTTTTCATTTTTGACATTTAGCATTGTGACATTTGTCATTTGACATCTTTGACATTTGCCATCTTGAAATTTGTCATTTTTGACATTTTTCATGGTGACACTTTTCATTTTTGACATTTAGCATTGTGACATTTGTCATTTGACATCTTTGAGATTTGCCATCTTGAAATTTGTCATTTTTGACATTTTTCACGGTGACACTTTTCATTTTTGACATTTAGCATTGTGACATTTGTCATTTGATATCTTAGACATTTGCCATCTTGAAATTTGTCATTTTTGACACTTTTTATTTTTGACATTTAGCATTGTGACATTTGTCATTTGACATCTTTGACATTTGCCATCTTGAAATTTGTCATTTTTGACATTTTTCATGGTGACACTTTTCATGTTTGTCATTTAGCATTGTGACATTTGTCATTTGACATCTTGGACATTTGCCATCTTGAAATTTGTCATTTTTGAAATTTTTCATGGTGACACTTTTCATTTTTGACATTTAGCATTGTGACATTTGTCATTTGACATCTTAGACATTTGCCATCTTGAAATTTGTCATTTTTGACATTTAGCATTGTGACATTTGTCATTTGACATCTTTGACATTTGCCATCTTGAAATTTGTCATTTTTGACATTTTTCATGGTGACACTTATCATTTTTGACATTTAGCATTGTGACATTTGTCAGTTTTGACATTTGCCATCTTGAAATTTGTCATTTTTGACATTTTTCATGGTGACACTTTTCATTTTTGACATTTAGCATTGTGACATTTGTCAGTTGACATCTTTGACATTTGCCATCTTGAAATTTGTCATTTTTGACATTTTTCATGGTGACACTTTTCATTTTTGACATTTAGCATTGTGACATTTGTCATTTGACATCTTTGACATTTGCCATCTTGAAATTTGTTATTTTTGACATTTTTCATGGTGACACTTTTCATTTTTGACATTTAGCATTGTGACATTTGTCATTTGACATCTTTGACATTTGCCATCTTGAAATTTGTCATTTTAGACATTTAGCATTGTGACATTTGTCATTTGACATCTTGGACATTTGTCATCTTGAAATTTGTCATTTTTGACATTTTTTATAGTGACACTTATCATTTTTGACATTTAGCATTGTGACATTTGTCAGTTTTGACATTTGCCATCTTGAAATTTGTCATTTTTGACATTTTTTATGGTGACACTTTTCATTTTTGACATTTAGCATTGTGACATTTGTCATTTGACATCTTTGACATTTGCCATCTTGAAATTTGTTATTTTTGACATTTTTCATGGTGACACTTTTTATTTTTGACATTTAGCATTGTGACATTTGTCATTTGACATCTTTGACATTTGCCATCTTAAAATTTGTCATTTTTGACACTTTTCATGGTGACACTTTTCATTTTTGACATTTAGCATTGTGACATATGTCATTTGACATCTTTGACATTTGCCATCTTGAAATTTGTTATTTTTGACATTTTTCATGGTGACACTTTTCATTTTTGACATTTAGCATTGTGACATTTGTCATTTGACATCTTTGACATTTGCCATCTTGAAATTTGTCATTTTTGACATTTTTCATGGTGACGCTTTTCATTTTTGACATTTAGCATTGTGACATTTGTCATTTGACATCTTTGACATTTGCCATCTTGAAATTTGTCATTTTTGACATTTAGCATTGTGACATTTGTCATTTGACATCTTTGACATTTGCCATCTTGAAATTTGTTATTTTTGACATTTTTCATGGTGACACTTTTCATTTTTGACATTTAGCATTGTGACATTTGTCATTTGACATCTTTGACATTTGCCATCTTGAAATTAGTCATTTTTGACATTTTTCATGGTAACACTTATCATTTTTGACATTTAGCATTGTGACATTTGTCAGTTTTGACATTTGCCATCTTGAAATTTGTCATTTTTGACATTTTTCATGGTGACACTTTTCATTTTTGACATTTAGCATTGTGACATTTGTCAGTTGACATCTTTGACATTTGCCATCTTGAAATTTGTCATTTTTGACATTTTTCATGGTGACACTTTTCATTTTTGACATTTAGCATTGTGACATTTGTCATTTGACATCTTTGACATTTGCCATCTTGAAATTTGTTATTTTTGACATTTTTCATGGTGACACTTTTCATTTTTGACATTTAGCATTGTGACATTTGTCATTTGACATCTTTGACATTTGCCATCTTGAAATTTGTCATTTTTGACATTTAGCATTGTGACATTTGTCATTTGACATCTTGGACATTTGCTATCTTGAAATTTGTCATTTTTGACATTTTTCATGGTGACACTTATCATTTTTGACATTTAGCATTGTGACATTTGTCAGTTTTGACATTTGCCATCTTGAAATTTGTCATTTTTGACATTTTTCATGGTGACACTTTTCATTTTTGACATTTAGCATTGTGACATTTGTCATTTGACATCTTTGACATTTGCCATCTTGAAATTTGTTATTTTTGACATTTTTCATGGTGACACTTTTCATTTTTGACATTTAGCATTGTGACATTTGTCATTTGACATCTTTGACATTTGCCATCTTAAAATTTGTCATTTTTGACATTTTTCATGGTGACACTTTTCATTTTTGACATTTAGCATTGTGACATTTGTCATTTGACATCTTTGAGATTTGCCATCTTGAAATTTGTCATTTTTGACATTTTTCACGGTGACACTTTTCATTTTTGACATTTAGCATTGTGACATTTGTCATTTGATATCTTAGACATTTGCCATCTTGAAATTTGTCATTTTTGACACTTTTCATTTTTGACATTTAGCATTGTGACATTTGTCATTTGACATCTTTGACATTTGCCATGTTGAAATTTGTCATTTTTGACATTTTTCATGGTGACACTTTTCATTTTTGACATTTAGCATTGTGACATTTGTCATTTGACATCTTGGTCATTTGCCATCTTGAAATTTGTCATTTTTGACATTTTTCATGGTGACACTTTTCATTTTTGACATTTAGCATTGTGACATTTGTCATTTGACATCTTAGACATTTGCCATCTTGAAATTTGTCATTTTTGACATTTAGCATTGTGACATTTGTCATTTGACATCTTTGACATTTGCCATCTTGAAATTTGTCATTTTTGACATTTTTCATGGTGACACTTATCATTTTTGACATTTAGCATTGTGACATTTGTCAGTTTTGACATTTGCCATCTTGAAATTTGTCATTTTTGCCATTTTTCATGGTGACACTTTTCATTTTTGACATTTAGCATTGTGACATTTGCCAGTTGACATCTTTGACATTTGCCATCTTGAAATTTGTCATTTTTGACATTTTTCATGGTGACACTTTTCATTTTTGACATTTAGCATTGTGACATTTGTCATTTGACATCTTTGACATTTGCCATCTTGAAATTTGTTATTTTTGACATTTTTCATGGTGACACTTTTCATTTTTGACATTTAGCATTGTGACATTTGTCATTTGACATCTTTGACATTTGCCATCTTGAAATTTGTCATTTTTGACATTTTTCATGGTGACACGTTTCATTTTTGACATTTAGCATTGTGACATTTGTCATTTTATTGTATTTTATTTGATTACAGTTAGCTTAATAACTTATTTATATATATGTGTATATTTTTTGACCATGTATTAGTTGTTTTTGACTAAATAAAGCATTAATATATATATATATTTGACATCTTTGACATTTGCCATCTTGAAATTTGTAATTTTTGACATTTAGCATTGTGACATTTGTCATTTGACAGCTTGGACATTTGCCATCTTGAAATTTGTCATTTTTGACATTTTTCATAGTGACACTTATCATTTTTGACATTTAGCATTGTGACATTTGTCAGTTTTGACATTTGCCATCTTGAAATTTGTCATTTTTGACATTTTTTATGGTGACACTTTTCATTTTTGACATTTAGCATTGTGACATTTGTCATTTGACATCTTTGACATTTGCCATCTTGAAATTTGTTATTTTTGACATTTTTCATGGTGACACTTTTCATTTTTGACATTTAGCATTGTGACATTTGTCATTTAACATCTTTGACATTTGCCATCTTGAAATTTGTCATTTTTGACACTTTTCATGGTGACACTTTTCATTTTTGACATTTAGCATTGTGACATATGTCATTTGACATCTTTGACATTTGCCATCTTGAAATTTGTTATTTTTGACATTTTTCATGGTGACACTTTTCATTTTTGACATTTAGCATTGTGACATTTGTTATTTGACATCTTTGACATTTGCCATCTTGAAATTTGTTATTTTTGACATTTTTCGTGGTGACACTTTTGATTTTTGACATTTAGCATTGTGACATTTTTCATTTGAAATCTTGGACATTTGCCATCTTGAAATTTGTCATTTTTGACATTTTTCATGGTGACACTTTTCATTTTTGACATTTAGCATTGTGACATTTGTCATTTGACATCTTAGACATTTGCCATCTTGAAATTTGTCATTTTTGACATTTTTCATGTTGACACTTATCATTTTTGACATTTAGCATTGTGACATTTGTCAGTTTTAACATTTGCCATCTTGAAATTTGTCATTTTTGACATTTTTCATGGTGACACTTTTCATTTTTGACATTTAGCATTGTGACATTTGTCATTTGACATCTTTGAGATTTGCCATCTTGAAATTTGTCAATTTTGACATTTTTCATGGTGACACTTTTCATTTTTGACATTTAGCATTGTGACATTTGTCATTTGACATCTTTGACATTTTCCATCTTAAAATTTGTCATTTTTGACATTTAGCATTGTGATATTTGTCATTTGACATCTTTGACATTTGCCATCTTGAAATTTGTTATTTTTGACATTTTTCATGGTGACACTTTTCATTTTTGACATTTAGCATTGTGACATTTGTCAGTTTTGACATTTGCCATCTTGAAATTTGTCATTTTTGACATTTTATGGTGACACTTTTCATTTTTGACATTTATCATTGTGACATTTGTCATTTGACATCTTAGACATTTGCTATCTTGAAATTTGTCATTTTTGACACTTTTCATTTTTGAAATTAAGCATTGTGACATTTGTCATTTGACATCTTTGACATTTGCCATCTTGAAATTTGTCATTTTTTACATTTTTCATGGTGACACTTTTCATTTTTGACATTTAGCATTGTGACATTTGTCATTTGACATCTTTGACATTTGCCATCTTAAAATTTGTTATTTTGGACATTTTTCATGGTGACACTTATCATTTTTGACATTTAGCATTGTGACATTTGTCAGTTTTGACATTTGCCATCCTAAAATTTGTCATTTTTGACATTTTTCTTGGTGACACTTTTCATTTTTGACATTTAGCATTGTGACATTTGTCATTTGACATCTTTGACATTTGCCATCTTGAAATTTGTCATTTTTGACATTTTTCATGGTGACACTTTTCATTTTTGACATTTAGCATTGTGACATTTGTCATTTGACATCTTTGAGATTTGCCATTTTGAAATTTGTCATTTTTGACATTTTTCACGGTGACACTTTTCATTCTTGACATTTAGCATTGTGACATTTGTCATTTGATATCTTAGACATTTGCCATCTTGAAATTTGTCATTTTTGACACTTTTTATTTTTGACATTTAGCATTGTGACATTTGTCATTTGACATCTTTGACATTTGCCATCTTGAAATTTGTCATTTTTGACATTTTTCATGGTGACACTTTTCATTTTTGACATTTAGCATTGTGACATTTGTCATTTGACATCTTGGACATTTGCTATCTTGAAATTTGTCATTTTTGACATTTTATGGTGACACTTTTCATTTTTGACATTTAGCATTGTGACATTTGTCATTTGACATCTTAGACATTTGCCATCTTGAAATTTGTCATTTTTGACATTTAGCATTGTGACATTTGTCCGTTTTGACATTTGCCATCTTGAAATTTGTCATTTTTGACATTTTTTATGGTGACACTTTTCATTTTTGACATTTAGCATTGTGACATTTGTCAGTTGACATCTTTGACATTTTCCATCTTGAAATTTGTCATTTTTGACGTTTTTCATGGTGACACTTTTCATTTTTGACATTTAGCATTGTGACATTTGTCATTTGACATCTTTGACATTTGCCATCTTGAAATTTGTTATTTTTGACATTTTTCATGGTGACACTTTTCATTTTTGACATTTAGCATTGTGACATTTGTCATTTGACATCTTTGACATTTGCTATCTTGAAATTTGTCATTTTTGACATTTTTCATGGTGACACTTTTCATTTTTGACATTTAGCATTGTGACATTTGTCATTTGACATCTTTGACATTTGCCATCTTAAAATTTGTCATTTTAGACATTTAGCATTGTGACATTTGTCATTTGACATCTTGGACAATTGTCATCTTGAAATTTGTCATTGTTGACATTTTTTATAGTGACACTTCTCATTTTTGACATTTAGCATTGTGACATTTGTCATTTGACATCTTTGACATTTGCCATCTTGAAATTTGTTATTTTTGACATTTTTCATGGTGACACTTTTCATTTTTGACATTTAGCATTGTGACATTTGTCATTTGACATCTTTGACATTTGCCATCTTAAAATTTGTCATTTTTGACACTTTTCATGGTGACACTTTTCATTTTTGACATTTAGCATTGTGACATATGTCATTTGACATCTTTGACATTTGCCATCTTGAAATTTGTTATTTTTGACATTTTTCATGGTGACACTTTTCATTTTTGACATTTAGCATTGTGACATTTGTCATTTGACATCTTTGACATTTGCCATCTTGAAATTTGTCATTTTTGACATTTTTCATGGTGACACTTTTCATTTTTGACATTTAGGATTGTGACATTTGTCATTTGACATCTTTGACATTTGCCATCTTGAAATTTGTCATTTTTGACATTTAGCATTGTGACATTTGTCATTTGACATCTTTGATATTTGCCATCTTGAAATTTGTCATTTTTGACATTTTTCATGGTGACACTTTTCATTTTTGACATTTAGCATTGTGACATTTGTCATTTGACATCTTTGACATTTGCCATCTTGAAATTTGTCATTTTTGACATTTTTCATGGTGACACTTTTCATTTTTGACATTTAGCATTGTGACATTTGTCATTTGACATCTTTGATATTTGCCATCTTGAAATTTGTCATTTTTGACATTTTTTATGGTGACACTTTTCATTTTTGACATTTAGCATTGTGACATTTGTCATTTGACATCTCTGACATTTGCCCTCTTGAAATTTGTTATTTTTGACATTTTTCATGGTGACACTTTTCATTTTTGACATTTAGCATTGTGACATTTGTCGTTTGACATCTTTGACATTTGCCATCTTGAAATTTGTCATTTTTGACATTTTTCATGGTGACACTTTTCATTTTTGACATTTAGCATTGTGAGATTTGTCATTTGACATCTTTGACATTTGCCATCTTGAAATTTGTTATTTTTGACATTTTTCATGGTGACACTTTTCATTTTTGACATTTAGCATTGTGACATTTGTCATTTGACATCTTTGACATTTGCCATCTTGAAATTTGTCATTTTTGACATTTTTCATGGTGACACTTTTCATTTTTGACATTTAGCATTGTGACATTTGTCATTTGACATCTTTGACATTTGCCATCTTGAAATTTGTCATTTTTGACATTTTTCATGGTGACACTTTTCATTTTTGACATTTAGCATTGTGACATTTGTCATTTGACATCTTTGATATTTGCCATCTTGAAATTTGTCATTTTTGACATTTTTCATGGTGACACTTTTTATTTTTGACATTTAGCATTGTGACATTTGTCATTTGACATCTTTGACATTTGCCCTCTTGAAATTTGTTATTTTTGACATTTTTCATGGTGACACTTTTCATTTTTGACATTTAGCATTGTGACATTTGTCAGTTTTGACATTTGCCATCTTGAAATTTGTCATTTTTGACATTTTTCATGGTGACACTTTTCATTTTTGACATTTAGCATTGTGACATTTGTCATTTGATATCTTTGACATTTGCCATCTTGAAATTTGTTATTTTTGACATTTTTCATGGTGACACTTTTCATTTTTGACATTTAGCATTTTGACATTTGTCATTTGACATCTTTGACATTTGCCATCTTGAAATTTGTCATTTTTGACATTTTTTATAGTGACACTTTTCATTTTTGACATTTAGCATTGTGACATTTGTCATTTGACATCTTTGACATTTGCCATCTTGAAATTTGTGATTATTGACATTTTTCATGGGGACACTTTTCATTTTTGACATTTAGCATTGTGACATTTGTCATTTGACATCTTTGACATTTGCCATCTTGAAATTTGTCATTTATGACATTTTTCATGGTGACACTTTTCATTTTTGACATTTAGCATTGTGACATTTGTCATTTGACATCTTTGACATTTGCCATCTTGAAATTTGTCATTTTTGACATTTTTCATGGTGACACTCTTCATTTTTGACATTTAGCATTGTGACATTTGTCATTTGACATCTTTGACATTTGCCATCTTGAAATTTGTCATTTTTGACATTTAGCATTGTGACATTTGTCATTTGACATCTTGGACATTTGCTATCTTGAAATTTGTCATTTTTAACATTTTTCATGGTGACACTTATCATTTTTGACATTTAGCATTGTGACATTTGTCAGTTTTGACATTTGCCATCTTGACATTTGTCATTTTTGACATTTTTCATAATGACACTTTTCATTTTTGACATTTAGCATTGTGACATTTGTCATTTGACATCTTTGACATTTGCCATCTTGAAATTTGTTATTTTTGACATTTTTCATTGTGACACTTTTCATTTTTGACATTTAGCATTGTGACATTTGTCATTTGACATCTTTGACATTTGCCATCTTGAAATTTGTCATTTTTGACATTTTTCATGGTGACACTTTTCATTTTTGACATTTAGCATTGTGACATTTGTCATTTGATATCTTTGACATTTGCCATCTTGAAATTTGTTATTTTTGACATTTTTCATGGGGACACTTTTCATTTTTGACATTTAGCATTGTGACATTTGTCATTTGACATCTTTGACATTTGCCATCTTGAAATTTGTCATTTTTGACATTTTTCATGGTGACACTTTTCATTTTTGACATTTAGCATTGTGACATTTGTCATTTGACATCTTTGAGATTTGCCATCTTGAAATTTGTCATTTTTGACATTTTTCACGGTGACACTTTTCATTTTTGACATTTAGCATTGTGACATTTGTCATTTGATATCTTAGACATTTGCCATCTTGAAATTTGTCATTTTTGACACTTTTTATTTTTGACATTTAGCATTGTGACATTTGTCATTTGACATCTTTGACATTTGCCATCTTGAAATTTGTCATTTTTGACATTTTTCATGGTGACACTTTTCATGTTTGTCATTTAGCATTGTGACATTTGTCATTTGACATCTTGGACATTTGCCATCTTGAAATTTGTCATTTTTGAAATTTTTCATGGTGACACTTTTCATTTTTGACATTTAGCATTGTGACATTTGTCATTTGACATCTTAGACATTTGCCATCTTGAAATTTGTCATTTTTGACATTTAGCATTGTGACATTTGTCATTTGACATCTTTGACATTTGCCATCTTGAAATTTGTCATTTTTGACATTTTTCATGGTGACACTTATCATTTTTGACATTTAGCATTGTGACATTTGTCAGTTTTGACATTTGCCATCTTGAAATTTGTCATTTTTGACATTTTTCATGGTGACACTTTTCATTTTTGACATTTAGCATTGTGACATTTGTCAGTTGACATCTTTGACATTTGCCATCTTGAAATTTGTCATTTTTGACATTTTTCATGGTGACACTTTTCATTTTTGACATTTAGCATTGTGACATTTGTCATTTGACATCTTTGACATTTGCCATCTTGAAATTTGTTATTTTTGACATTTTTCATGGTGACACTTTTCATTTTTGACATTTAGCATTGTGACATTTGTCATTTGACATCTTTGACATTTGCCATCTTGAAATTTGTCATTTTAGACATTTAGCATTGTGACATTTGTCATTTGACATCTTGGACATTTGTCATCTTGAAATTTGTCATTTTTGACATTTTTTATAGTGACACTTATCATTTTTGACATTTAGCATTGTGACATTTGTCAGTTTTGACATTTGCCATCTTGAAATTTGTCATTTTTGACATTTTTTATGGTGACACTTTTCATTTTTGACATTTAGCATTGTGACATTTGTCATTTGACATCTTTGACATTTGCCATCTTGAAATTTGTTATTTTTGACATTTTTCATGGTGACACTTTTCATTTTTGACATTTAGCATTGTGACATTTGTCATTTGACATCTTTGACATTTGCCATCTTAAAATTTGTCATTTTTGACACTTTTCATGGTGACACTTTTCATTTTTGACATTTAGCATTGTGACATATGTCATTTGACATCTTTGACATTTGCCATCTTGAAATTTGTTATTTTTGACATTTTTCATGGTGACACTTTTCATTTTTGACATTTAGCATTGTGACATTTGTCATTTGACATCTTTGACATTTGCCATCTTGAAATTTGTCATTTTTGACATTTTTCATGGTGACACTTTTCATTTTTGACATTTAGCATTGTGACATTTGTCATTTGACATCTTTGACATTTGCCATCTTGAAATTTGTCATTTTTGACATTTAGCATTGTGACATTTGTCATTTGACATCTTTGACATTTGCCATCTTGAAATTTGTTATTTTTGACATTTTTCATGGTGACACTTTTCATTTTTGACATTTAGCATTGTGACATTTGTCATTTGACATCTTTGACATTTGCCATCTTGAAATTAGTCATTTTTGACATTTTTCATGGTAACACTTATCATTTTTGACATTTAGCATTGTGACATTTGTCAGTTTTGACATTTGCCATCTTGAAATTTGTCATTTTTGACATTTTTCATGGTGACACTTTTCATTTTTGACATTTAGCATTGTGACATTTGTCAGTTGACATCTTTGACATTTGCCATCTTGAAATTTGTCATTTTTGACATTTTTCATGGTGACACTTTTCATTTTTGACATTTAGCATTGTGACATTTGTCATTTGACATCTTTGACATTTGCCATCTTGAAATTTGTTATTTTTGACATTTTTCATGGTGACACTTTTCATTTTTGACATTTAGCATTGTGACATTTGTCATTTGACATCTTTGACATTTGCTATCTTGAAATTTGTCATTTTTGACATTTTTCATGGTGACACTTTTCATTTTTGACATTTAGCATTGTGACATTTGTCATTTGACATCTTTGACATTTGCCATCTTGAAATTTGTCATTTTAGACATTTAGCATTGTGACATTTGTCATTTGACATCTTGGACATTTGTCATCTTGAAATTTGTCATTTTTGACATTTTTTATAGTGACACTTATCATTTTTGACATTTAGCATTGTGACATTTGTCAGTTTTGACATTTGCCATCTTGAAATTTGTCATTTTTGACATTTTTTATGGTGACACTTTTCATTTTTGACATTTAGCATTGTGAAATTTGTCATTTGACATCTTTGACATTTGCCATCTTGAAATTTGTTATTTTTGACATTTTTCATGGTGACACTTTTCATTTTTGACATTTAGCATTGTGACATTTGTCATTTGACATCTTTGACATTTGCCATCTTAAAATTTGTCATTTTTGACACTTTTCATGGTGACACTTTTCATTTTTGACATTTAGCATTGTGACATATGTCATTTAACATCTTTGACATTTGCCATCTTGAAATTTGTTATTTTTGACATTTTTCATGGTGACACTTTTCATTTTTGACATTTAGCATTGTGACATTTGTCATTTGACATCTTTGACATTTGCCATCTTGAAATTTGTCATTTTTGACATTTTTTATGGTAACACTTCTCATTTTTGACATTTAGCATTGTGACATTTGTCATTTGACATCTTTGACATTTGCCATCTTGAAATTTGTCATTTTTGACATTTAGCATTGTGACATTTGTCATTTGACATCTTTGATATTTGCCATCTTGAAATTTGTCATTTTTGACATTTTTCATGGTGACACTTTTCATTTTTGACATTTAGCATTGTGACATATGTCATTTGACATCTTTGACATTTGCCATCTTGAAATTTGTTATTTTTGACATTTTTCATGGTGACACTTTTCATTTTTGACATTTAGCATTGTTACATTTGTCATTTGACATCTTTGACATTTGCCATCTTGAAATTTGTCATTTTTGACATTTTTCATGGTGACACTTTTCATTTTTGACATTTAGCATTGTGACATTTGTCATTTGACATTTGCCATCTTGAAATTTGTCATTTTTGACATTTAGCATTGTGACATTTGTCATTTGACATCTTTGATATTTGCCATCTTGAAATTTGTCATTTTTGATATTTTTCATGGTGACACTTTTCATTTTTGACATTTAGCATTGTGACATTTGTCATTTGACATCTTTGACATTTGCCATCTTGAAATTTGTTATTTTTGACATTTTTCATGGTGACACTTTTCATTTTTGACATTTAGCATTGTGACATTTGTCATTTGACATCTTTGACATTTGCCATCTTGAAATTTGTCATTTTTGACATTTTTCATGGTGACACTTATCATTTTTGACATTTAGCATTGTGACATTTGTCAGTTTTGACATTTGCCATCTTGAAATTTGTCATTTTTGACATTTTTCATGGTGACACTTTTCATTTTTGACATTTAGCATTGTGACATTTGTCAGTTGACATCTTTGACATTTGCCATCTTGAAATTTGTCATTTTTGACATTTTTCATGGTGACACTTTTCATTTTTGACATTTAGCATTGTGACATTTGTCATTTGACATCTTTGACATTTGCCATCTTGAAATTTGTTATTTTTGACATTTTTCATGGTGACACTTTTCATTTTTGACATTTAGCATTGTGACATTTGTCATTTGACATCTTTGACATTTGCTATCTTGAAATTTGTCATTTTTGACATTTTTCATGGTGACACTTTTCATTTTTGACATTTAGCATTGTGACATTTGTCATTTGACATCTTTGACATTTGCCATCTTGAAATTTGTCATTTTAGACATTTAGCATTGTGACATTTGTCATTTGACATCTTGGACATTTGTCATCTTGAAATTTGTCATTTTTGACATTTTTTATAGTGACACTTATCATTTTTGACATTTAGCATTGTGACATTTGTCAGTTTTGACATTTGCCATCTTGAAATTTGTCATTTTTGACATTTTTTATGGTGACACTTTTCATTTTTGACATTTAGCATTGTGAAATTTGTCATTTGACATCTTTGACATTTGCCATCTTGAAATTTGTTATTTTTGACATTTTTCATGGTGACACTTTTCATTTTTGACATTTAGCATTGTGACATTTGTCATTTGACATCTTTGACATTTGCTATCTTAAAATTTGTCATTTTTGACACTTTTCATGGTGACACTTTTCATTTTTGACATTTAGCATTGTGACATATGTCATTTGACATCTTTGACATTTGCCATCTTGAAATTTGTTATTTTTGACATTTTTCATGGTGACACTTTTCATTTTTGACATTTAGCATTGTGACATTTGTCATTTGACATCTTTGACATTTGCCATCTTGAAATTTGTCATTTTTAACATTTTTTATGGTGACACTTTTCATTTTTGACATTTAGCATTGTGACATTTGTCATTTGACATCTTTGACATTTGCCATCTTGAAATTTGTCATTTTTGACATTTAGCATTGTGACATTTGTCATTTGACATCTTTGATATTTGCCATCTTGAAATTTGTCATTTTTGACATTTTTCATGGTGACACTTTTCATTTTTGACATTTAGCATTGTGACATTTGTCATTTGACATCTTTGACATTTGCCATCTTGAAATTTGTCATTTTTGACATTTTTCATAGTGACACTTTTTATTTTTGACATTTAGCATTGTGACATTTGTCATTTGACATCTTTGATATTTGCCATCTTGAAATTTGTCATTTTTGACATTTTTCATGGTGACACTTTTCATTTTTGACATTTAGCATTGTGACATTTGTCATTTGACATCTTTGACATTTGCCCTCTTGAAATTTGTTATTTTTGACATTTTTCATGGTGACACTTTTCATTTTTGACATTTAGCATTGTGACATTTGTCGTTTGACATCTTTGACATTTGCCATCTTGAAACTTGTCATTTTTGACATTTTTCATGGTGACACTTTTCATTTTTGACATTTAGCATTGTGAGATTTGTCATTTGACATCTTTGACATTTGCCATCTTAAAATTTGTCATTTTTGATATTTTTCATAGTGACACTTTTCATTTTGGACATTTAGCATTGTGACATTTGTCATTTGACATCTTTGATATTTGTCATCTTGAAATTTGTCATTTTTGACATTTTTCATGGTGACACTTTTCATTTTTGACATTTAGCATTGTGACATTTGTCATTTGACATCTTTGACATTTGCCCTCTTGAAATTTGTTATTTTTGACATTTTTCGTGGTGACACTTTTCATTTTTGACATTTAGCATTGTGACATTTGTCGTTTGACATCTTTGACATTTGCCATCTTGAAACTTGTCATTTTTGACATTTTTCATGGTGACACTTTTCATTTTTGACATTTAGCATTGTGAGATTTGTCATTTGACATCTTTGACATTTGCCATCTTAAAATTTGTCATTTTTGATATTTTTCATAGTGACACTTTTCATTTTGGACATTTAGCATTGTGACATTTGTCATTTGACATCTTTGATATTTGTCATCTTGAAATTTGTCATTTTTGACATTTTTCATGGTGACACTTTTCATTTTTGACATTTAGCATTGTGACATTTGTCATTTGACATCTTTGACATTTGCCCTCTTGAAATTTGTTATTTTTGACATTTTTCGTGGTGACACTTTTCATTTTTGACATTTAGCATTGTGACATTTGTCGTTTGACATCTTTGACATTTGCCATCTTGAAATTTGTCATTTTTGACATTTTTCATGGTGACACTTTTCATTTTTGACATTTAGCATTGTGACATTTGTCATTTGACATCTTTGACATTTGCCATCTTAAAATTTGTCATTTTTGACATTTTTCATGGTGACACTTTTCATTTTTGACATTTAGCATTGCGACATTTGTCATTTGACATCTTTGACATTTGCCATCTTGAAATTTGTCATTTTTGACATTTAGCATTGTGACATTTGTCATTTGACATCTTTGATATTTGCCATCTTGAAATTTGTCATTTTTGACATTTTTCATGGTGACACTTTTCATTTTTGACATTTAGCATTGTGACATTTGTCATTTGACATCTTTGACATTTACCATCTTGAAATTTGTCATTTTTGACATTTAGCATTGTGACATTTGTCAGTTTTGATATTTGCCATCTTGAAATTTGTCATTTTGTACATTTTTCATGGTGACACTTTTTATTTTTGACATTTAGCATTGTGACATTTGTCATTTGACATCTTTGACATTTGCCCTCTTGAAATTTGTTATTTTTGACATTTTTCATGGTGACACTTTTCATTTTTGACATTTAGCATTGTGACATTTGTCGTTTGACATCTTTGACATTTGCCATCTTGAAATTTGTCATTTTTGACATTTTTCATGGTGACACTTTTCATTTTTGACATTTAGCATTGTGAGATTTGTCATTTGAGATCTTTGACATTTGCCATCTTGAAATTTGTCATTTTTGATATTTTTCATAGTGACACTTTTCATTTTTGACATTTAGCATTGTGACATTTGTCATTTGACATCTTTGATATTTGCCATCTTGAAATTTGTCATTTTTGACATTTTTCATGGTGACACTTTTCATTTTTGACATTTAGCATTGTGACATTTGTCATTTGACATCTTTGACATTTGCCCTCTTGAAATTTGTTATTTTTGACATTTTTCGTGGTGACACTTTTCATTTTTGACATTTTGCATTGTGACATTTGTCGTTTGACATCTTTGACATTTGCCATCTTGAAATTTGTCATTTTTGACATTTTTCATGGTGACACTTTTCATTTTTGACATTTAGCATTGTGACATTTGTCATTTGACATCTTTGACATTTGCCATCTTGAAATTTGTTATTTTTGACATTTTTCATGGTGACACTTTTCATTTTTGACATTTAGCATTGCGACATTTGTCATTTGACATCTTTGACATTTGCCATCTTGAAATTTGTCATTTTTGACATTTAGCATTGTGACATTTGTCATTTGACATCTTTGATATTTGCCATCTTGAAATTTGTCATTTTTGACATTTTTCATGGTGACACTTTTCATTTTTGACATTTAGCATTGTGACATTTGTCATTTGACATCTTTGACATTTGCTATCTTGAAATTTGTCATTTTTGACATTTTTCATGGTGACACTTTTCATTTTTGACATTTAGCATTGTGACATTTGTCATTTGACATCTTTGACATTTGCCATCTTGAAATTTGTCATTTTTGACATTTAGCATTGTGACATTTGTCATTTGACATCTTTGATATTTGCCATCTTGAAATTTGTCATTTTGGACATTTTTCATGGTGACACTTTTCAATTTTGACATTTAGCATTGTGACATTTGTCATTTGACATCTTTGACATTTACCATCTTAAAATTTGTCATTTTTGACATTTAGCATTGTGACATTTGTCAGTTTTGATATTTGCCATCTTAAAATTTGTCATTTTTGACATTTTTCATGGTGACACTTCTCATTTTTGACATTTAGCATTGTGACATTTGTCATTTGACATCTTTGACATTTGCCCTCTTGAAATTTGTTATTTTTGACATTTTTCATGGTGACACTTTTCATTTTTGACATTTAGCATTGTGACATTTGTCGTTTGACATCTTTGACATTTGCCATTTTGAAATTTGTCATTTTTGACATTTTTCATGGTGACACTTTTCATTTTTGACATTTAGCATTGTGACATTTGTCATTTGACATCTTTGACATTTGCTATCTTGAAATTTGTTATTTTTGACATTTTTCATGGTGACACTTTTCCTTTTTGACATTTAGCATTGTCACATTTGTCATTTGACATCTTTGACATTTGCCATCTTGAAATTTGTCACTTTTGACATTTTTCATGGTGACACTCTTCATTTTTGACATTTAGCATTGTGACATTTGTCAGTTGTGACATTTGCCATCTTGAAATTTGTCATTTTTGACATTTTTCATAGTGACACATTTCATTTTTGACATTTAGCATTGTGACATTTGTCATTTGACATCTTTGACATTTGCCATCTTGAAATTTGTTATTTTTGACATTTTTCATGGTGACACTTTTCATTTTTGACATTTAGCATTGTGACATTTGTCATTTGACATCTTCGATATTTGCCATCTTGAAATTTGTCATTTCTGACATTTTTCATGGTGACACTTTTCATTTTTGACATTTAGCATTGTGACATTTGTCATTTGACATCTTTGACATTTGCCATCTTGAAATTTGTTATTTTTGACATTTTTTATGGTGACACTTTTTATTTTTGACATTTAGCATTGTGACATTTGTCATTTGACATCTTTGACATTTGCCATCTTGAAATTTGTCATTTTTGACATTTTTTATGGTGACACTTTTCATTTTTGACATTTAGCATTGTGACATTTGTCATTTGACATCTTTGACATTTGCCATCTTGAAATTTGTCATTTTTGACATTAAGCATTGTGACATTTGTCATTTGACATCTTGGACATTTGCTATCTTGAAATTTGTCATTTTTGACATTTTTCATGGTGACACTTATCATTTTTGACATTTAGCATTGTGACATTTGTCAGTTTTGACATTTGCCATCTTGAAATTTGTCATTTTTGACATTTTTCATGGTGACACTTTTCATTTTTAACATTTAGCATTGTGACATTTGTCATTTGACATCTTTGATATTTGCCATCTTGAAATTTGTTATTTTTGACATTTTTCATGGTGACACTTTTCATTTTTGACATTTAGCATTGTGGCATTTGTCATTTGACATCTTTGACATTTGCCATCTTGAAATTTGTCATTTTTGACATTTTTCATGGTGACACTTTTCATTTTTGACATTTAGCATTGTGACATTTGTCATTTGACATCTTTGACATTTGCCATTTTGAAATTTGTTATTTTTGACATTTTTCATGGTGACACTTTTCATTTTTGACATTTAGCATTGTGACATTTGTCATTTGACATCTTTGACATTTGCCATCTTGAAATTTGTTATTTTTGACATTTTTCATGGTGACACTTTTCATTTTTGACATTTAGCATTGTGACATTTGTCATTTGACATCTTTGACATTTGCCATCTTGAAATTTGTCATTTTTGACATTTTTTATGGTGACACTTTTCATTTTTGACATTTAGCATTGTGACATTTGTCATTTGACATCTTTGACATTTGCCATCTTGAAATTTGTCATTTTTGACATTAAGCATTCTGACATTTGTCATTTGACATCTTGGACATTTGCTATCTTGAAATTTGTCATTTTTGACATTTTTCATGGTGACACTTATCATTTTTGACATTTAGCATTGTGACATTTGTCAGTTTTGACATTTGCCATCTTGAAATTTGTCATTTTTGACATTTTTCATGGTGACACTTTTCATTTTTAACATTTAGCATTGTGACATTTGTCATTTGACATCTTTGACATTTGCCATCTTGAAATTTGTTATTTTTGACATTTTTCATGGTGACACTTTTCATTTTTGACATTTAGCATTGTGACATTTGTCATTTGACATCTTTGACATTGGCCATCTTGAAATTTGTCATTTTTGACATTTTTCATGGTGACACTTTTCATTTTTGACATTTAGCATTGTGACATTTGTCATTTGACATCTTTGACATTTGCCATTTTGAAATTTGTTATTTTTGACATTTTTCATGGTGACACTTTTCATTTTTGACATTTAGCATTGTGACATTTGTCATTTGACATCTTTGACATTTGCCATCTTGAAATTTGTCATTTTTGACATTTTTCATGGTGACACTTTTCATTTTTGACATTTAGCATTGTGACATTTGTCATTTGACATCTTTGACATTTGCCATTTTGAAATTTGTCATTTTTGACATTTAGCATTGTGACATTTGCCATTTGACATCTTGGACATTTGCCATCTTGAAATTTGTCATTTTTGACATTTTTCATAGTGACACTTATCATTTTTGACATTTAGCATTGTGACATTTGTCAGTTTTGACATTTGCCATCTTGAAATGTGTCATTTTTGACATTTTTTATGGTGACACTTTTCATTTTTGACATTTAGCATTGTGACATTTGTCATTTGACATCTTTGACATTTGCCATCTTGAAATTTGTTATTTTTGACATTTTTCATGGTGACACTTTTCATTTTTGACATTTAGCATTGTGACATTTGTCATTTGACATCTTTGACATTTGTCATCTTGAAATTTGTCATTTTTGACACTTTTCATGGTGACACTTTTCATTTTTGACATTTAGCATTGTGACATATGTCATTTGACATCTTTGACATTTGCCATCTTGAAATTTGTTATTTTTGACATTTTTCATGGTGACACTTTTCATTTTTGACATTTAGCATTGTGACATTTGTCATTTGACATCTTTGACATTTGCCATCTTGAAATTTGTCATTTTTGACATTTTTCATGGTGACACTTTTCATTTTTGACATTTAGCATTGTGACATTTGTCATTTAACATCTTTGACATTTGCCATCTTGAAATTTGTCATTTTTGACATTTAGCATTGTGACATTTGTCATTTGACATCTTCGATATTTGCCATCTTGAAATTTGTCATTTCTGACATTTTTCATAGTGACACTTTTCATTTTTGACATTTAGCATTGTGACATTTGTCATTTGACATCTTTGACATTTGCCATCTTGAAATTTGTTATTTTTGACATTTTTCATGGTGACACTTTTCATTTTTGACATTTAGCATTGTGACATTTGTCATTTGACATCTTTGACATTTGCCATCTTGAAATTTGTCATTTTTGACATTTTTCATGGTGACACTTTTCATTTTTGACATTTAGCATTGTGACATTTGTCATTTGACATCTTTGACATTTGCCATCTTGAAATTTGTCATTTTTGACATTTAGCATTGTGACATTTGTCATTTGACATCTTGGACATTTGCTATCTTGAAATTTGTCATTTTTGACATTTTTCATGGTGACACTTATCATTTTTGACATTTAGCATTGTGACATTTGTCAGTTTTGACATTTGCCATCTTGAAATTTGTCATTTTTGACATTTTTCATGGTGACACTTTTCATTTTTGACATTTAGCATTGTGACATTTGTCATTTGACATCTTTGACATTTGCCATCTTGAAATTTGTTATTTTTGACATTTTTCATGGTGACACTTTTCATTTTTGACATTTAGCATTGTGACATTTGTCATTTGACATCTTTGACATTTGCCATCTTGAAATTTGTCATTTTTGACATTTTTCATGGTGACACTTTTCATTTTTGACATTTAGCATTGTGACATTTGTCATTTGACATCTTTGACATTTCCCATCTTGAAATTTGTGATTATTGACATTTTTCATGGAGACACTTTTCATTTTTGACATTTAGCATTGTGACATTTGCCATTTAACATCTTTGACATTTGCCATCTTGAAATTTGTCATTTTTGACATTTTTCATGGTGACACTTTTCATTTTTGACATTTACCATTGTGACATTTGTCATTTGACATCTTTGACATTTGCCATCTTGAAATTTGTCATTTTTGACATTTTTCACGGTGACACTTTTCATTTTTGACAGTTAGCATTGTGACATTTGTCATTTGACATCTTAGACATTTGCCATCTTGAAATTTGTCATTTTTGACAATTTTCAGTTTTGACATTTAGCATTGTGACATTTGTCATTTGACATCTTTGACATTTGCCATCTTGAAATTTGTCATTTTTGACATTTTTCATGGTGACACTTTTCATTTTTGACATTTAGCATTGTGACATTTGTCATTTGACATCTTGGACATTTGCCATCTTGAAATTGGACATTTTTGACATTTTTCATGGTGACACTTTTCATTTTTGACATTTAGCATTGATACATTTGTCATTTGACATCTTAGACATTTGCCATCTTGAAATTTGTCATTTTTGACATTTAACATTGTGACATTTGTCATTTAACATCTTTGACATTTGCCATCTTAAAATTTGTCATTTTTGACATTTAGCATTGTGACATTTGTCATTTGACATCTTTGACGTTTTCCATCTTGAAATTTGTTATTTTTGACATTTTTCATGGTAACACTTTTCATTTTTGACATTTAGCATTGTGACATTTGTCATTTGACATCTTTGACATTTGCCATCTTGAAATTTGTCATTTTTGACATTTTTCATGCTGACACTTTTCATTTTTGACATTTAGCATTGTGACATTTGTCATTTGACATCTTCGATATTTGCCATCTTGAAATTTGTCATTTCTGACATTTTTCATGGTGACACTTTTCATTTTTGACATTTAGCATTGTGACATTTGTCATTTGACATCTTTGACATTTGCCATCTTGAAATTTGTTATTTTTGACATTTTTCATGGTGACACTTTTCATTTTTGACATTTAGCATTGTGACATTTGTCATTTGACATCTTTGACATTTGCCATCTTAAAATTTGTCATTTTTGACATTTTTCATGGTGACACTTTTCATTTTTGACATTTAGCATAGTGACATTTGTCATTTGACATCTTTGACATTTGCCATCTTGAAATTTGTCATTTTTGACATTTAGCATTGTGACATTTGTCATTTGACATCTTGGACATTTGCTATCTTGAAATTTGTCATTTTTGACATTTTTCATGGTGACACTTATCATTTTTGACATTTAGCATTGTGACATTTGTCAGTTTTGACATTTGCCATCTTGAAATTTGTCATTTTTGACATTTTTCATGGTGACACTTTTCATTTTTGACATTTAGCATTGTGACATTTGTCATTTGACATCTTTGACATTTGCCATCTTGAAATTTGTTATTTTTGACATTTTTCATGGTGACACTTTTCATTTTTGACATTTAGCATTGTGACATTTGTCATTTGACATCTTTGACATTTGCCATCTTGAAATTTGTCATTTTTGACATTTTTCATGGTGACACTTTTCATTTTTGACATTTAGCATTGTGACATTTGTCATTTGACATCTTTGACATTTCCCATCTTGAAATTTGTGATTATTGACATTTTTCATGGAGACACTTCTCATTTTTGACATTTAGCATTGTGACATTTGTCATTTGACATCTTTGACATTTGCCATCTTGAAATTTGTCATTTTTGACATTTTTCATGGTGACACTTTTCATTTTTGACATTTAGCATTGTGACATTTGTCATTTGACATCTTTGACATTTGCCATCTTGAAATTTGTCATTTTTGACATTTTTAACGGTGACACTTTTCATTTTTGACAGTTAGCATTGTGACATTTGGCATTTGACATCTTAGACATTTGCCATCTTGAAATTTGTCATTTTTGACAATTTTCAGTTTTGACATTTAGCATTGTGACATTTGTCATTTGACATCTTTGACATTTGCCATCTTGAAATTTGTCATTTTTGACATTTTTCATGGTGACACTTTTCATTTTTGACATTTAGCATTGTGACATTTGTCATTTGACATCTTGGACATTTGCCATCTTGAAATTTGACATTTTTGACATTTTTCATGGTGACACTTTTAGCATTGATACATTTGTCATTTGACATCTTAGACATTTGCCATCTTGAAATTTGTCATTTTTGACATTTAGCATTGTGACATTTGTCATTTGACATCTTTGACATTTGCCATCTTAAAATTTGTCATTTTTGACATTTAGCATTGTGACATTTGTCATTTGACATTTTTGACATTTTCCATCTTGAAATTTGTAATTTTTGACATTTTCCATCTTGAAATTTGTTATTTTTGACATTTTTCATGGTGACACTTTTCATTTTTGACATTTAGCATTGTGACATTTGTCAGTTGTGACATTTGCCATCTTGAAATTTGTCATTTTTGACATTTTTTATGATGACACTTTTCATTTTTGACATTTAGCATTGTGACATTTGTCATTTGACATCTTAGACATTTGCCATCTTGAAATTTGTCATTTTTGACACTTTTCATTTTTGACATTTAGCATTGTGACATTTGTCATTTGACATCTTGGACATTTGCCATCTTGAAATTTGTCATTTTTGACATTTTTCATGGTGACACTTTTCATTTTTGACATTTAGCATTGATACATTTGTCATTTGACATCTTTGACATTTGCCATCTTAAAATTTGTCATTTTTGACATTTAGCATTGTGACATTTGTCATTTGACATCTTTGACATTTGCCATCTTGAAATTTGTTATTTTTGACATTTTTCATGGTGACACTTTTCATTTTTGACATTTAGCATTGTGACATTTGTCAGTTGTGACATTTGCCATCTTGAAATTTGTCATTTTTGACATTTTTCATGGTGACACTTTTCATTTTTAAAATTTAGCATTGTGACATTTGTCATTTGACATTTTTGACATTTGCCATCTTGAAATTTGTCATTTTTGACATTTTTCATGGTGACACTTTTCATTTTTGACATTTAGCATTGTGACATTTGTCATTTGACATCTTTGACATTTGCCATCTTAAAATTTGTGATTATTGACATTTTTCATGGGGACACTTTTCATTTTTGACATTTAGCATTGTGACATTTGTCAGTTGACATCTTTGACATTTGCCATCTTGAAATTTGTCATTTTTGACATTTTTTATGGTGACACTTTTTATTTTTGACATTTAGCATTGTGACATTTGTCATTTGACATCTTTGAGATTTGCCATCTTGAAATTTGTCATTTTTGACATTTTTCACGGTGACACTTTTCATTTTTGACATTTAGCATTGTGACATTTGTCATTTGATATCTTAGACATTTGCCATCTTGAAATTTGTCATTTTTGACACTTTTTATTTTTGACATTTAGCATTGTGACATTTGTCATTTGACATCTTTGACATTCGCCATCTTGAAATTTGTCATTTTTGACATTTTTCATGGTGACACTTTTCAGTTTTGACATTTAGCATTGTGACATTTGTCATTTGACATCTTTGACATTTGCCATCTTGAAATTTGTCATTTTTGACATTTTTCATGGTGACACTTATCATTTTTGACATTTAGCATTGTGACATTTGTCAGTTTTGACATTTGCCATCTTGAAATTTGTCATTTTTGACATTTTTCATGGTGACACTTTTCATTTTTGACATTTAGCATTGTGACATTTGTCAGTTGACATCTTTGACATTTGCCATCTTGAAATTTGTCATTTTTGACATTTTTCATGGTGACACTTTTCATTTTTGACATTTAGCATTGTGACATTTGTCATTTGACATCTTTGACATTTGCCATCTTGAAATTTGTTATTTTTGACATTTTTCATGGTGACACTTTTCATTTTTGACATTTAGCATTGTGACATTTGTCATTTGACATCTTTGACATTTGCTATCTTGAAATTTGTCATTTTTGACATTTTTCATGGTGACACTTTTCATTTTTGACATTTAGCATTGTGACATTTGTCATTTGACATCTTTGACATTTGCCATCTTGAAATTTGTCATTTTAGACATTTAGCATTGTGACATTTGTCATTTGACATCTTGGACATTTGTCATCTTGAAATTTGTCATTTTTGACATTTTTTATAGTGACACTTATCATTTTTGACATTTAGCATTGTGACATTTGTCAGTTTTGACATTTGCCATCTTGAAATTTGTCATTTTTGACATTTTTTATGGTGACACTTTTCATTTTTGACATTTAGCATTGTGACATTTGTCATTTGACATCTTTGACATTTGCCATCTTGAAATTTGTTATTTTTGACATTTTTCATGGTGACACTTTTCATTTTTGACATTTACCATTGTGACATTTGTCATTTTACATCTTTGACATTTGCCATCTTGAAATTTGTCATTTTTGACATTTTTCATGTTGACACTTTTCATTTTTGACATTTAGCATTGTGACATTTGTCATTTGACATCTTTGACATTTGCCATCTTGAAATTTGTCATTTTTGACATTTAGCATTGTGACATTTGTCATTTGACATCTTTGATATTTGCCATCTTGAAATTTGTCATTTTTGACATTTTTCATGGTGACACTTTTCATTTTTGACATTTAGCATTGTGACATTTGTCATTAGACATCTTTGACATTTGCCATCTTGGAATTTGTCATTTTTGACATTTTTCATGGTGACACTTTTCATTTTTGACATTTAGCATTGTGACATTTGTCATCTGACATCTTTGATATTTGACATCTTGAAATTTGTCATTTTTGACATTTTTCATGGTGACACTTTTCATTTTTGACATTTAGCATTGTGACATTTGTCATTTGACATCTTTGACATTTGCCCTCTTGAAATTTGTTATTTTTGACATTTTTCATGGTGACACTTTTCATTTTTGACATTTAGCATTGTGACATTTGTCGTTTGACATCTTTGACATTTGCCATCTTGAAATTTGTCATTTTTGACATTTTTCATGGTGACACTTTTCATTTTTGACATTTAGCATTGTGAGATTTGTCATTTGACATCTTTGACATTTGCCATCTTGAAATTTGTTATTTTTGACATTTTTCATGGTGACACTTTTCATTTTTGACATTTAGCATTGTGACATTTGTCATTTGACATCTTTGACATTTGCCATCTTGAAATTTGTCATTTTTGACATTTTTCATGGTGACACTTTTCATTTTTGACATTTAGCATTGTGACATTTGTCATTTGACATCTTTGACATTTGCCATCTTGAAATTTGTCATTTTTGATATTTTTCATAGTGACACTTTTCATTTTTGACATTTAGCATTGTGACATTTGTCATTTGACATCTTTGATATTTGCCATCTTGAAATTTGTCATTTTTGACATTTTTTATGGTGACACTTTTCATTTTTGACATTTAGCATTGTGACATTTGTCATTTGACATCTTTAACATTTGCCTTCTTGAAATTTGTTATTTTTGACATTTTTCGTGGTGACACTTTTTATTTTTGACATTTAGCATTGTGACATTTGTCGTTTGACATCTTTGACATTTGCCATCTTGAAATTTGTCATTTTTGACATTTTTCATAGTGACACTTTTCATTTTTGACATTTAGCATTGTGACATTTGTCATTTGACATCTTTGACATTTGCCATCTTGAAATTTGTTATTTTTGACATTTTTCATGGTGACACTTTTCATTTTTGACATTTAGCATTGTGACATTTGTCATTTGACATCTTTGACATTTGCCATCTTGAAATTTGTCATTTTTGACATTTTTCATGGTGACACTTTTCATTTTTGACATTTAGCATTGTGACATTTGTCATTTGACATCTTTGACATTTGCCATCTTGAAATTTGTCATTTTTGACATTTAGCATTGTGACATTTGTCATTTGACATCTTTGATATTTGCCATCTTGAAATTTGTCATTTTTGACATTTTTCATGGTGACACTTTTCATTTTTGACATTTAGCATTGTGACATTTGTCATTTGACATCTTTGACATTTACCATCTTGAAATTTGTCATTTTTGACATTTAGCATTTGGACATTTGTCAGTTTTGACATTTGCTATATTGAAATTTGTCATTTTTGACATTTTTTATGGTGACACTTTTCATTTTTGACATTTAGCATTGTGACATTTGTCATTTGACATCTTTGACATTTGCCATCTTGAAATTTGTCATTTTAGACATTTAGCATTGTGACATTTGTCATTTGACATCTTGGACATTTGTCATCTTGAAATTTGTCATTTTTGACATTTTTTATAGTGACACTTATCATTTTTGACATTTAGCATTGTGACATTTGTCAGTTTTGACATTTGCCATCTTGAAATTTGTCATTTTTGACATTTTTTATGGTGACACTTTTCATTTTTGACATTTAGCATTGTGACATTTGTCATTTGACATCTTTGACATTTGCCATCTTGAAATTTGTTATTTTTGACATTTTTATGGTGACACTTTTCATTTTTGACATTTAGCATTGTGACATTTGTCATTTGACATCTTTGACATTTGACATCTTAAAATTTGTCATTTTTGACACTTTTCATGGTGACACTTTTCATTTTTGACATTTAGCATTGTGACATATGTCATTTGACATCTTTGACATTTGCCATCTTGAAATTTGTTATTTTTGACATTTTTCATGGTGACACTTTTCATTTTTGACATTTAGCATTGTGACATTTGTCATTTGACATCTTTGACATTTGCCATCTTGAAATTTGTCATTTTTGACATTTTTCATGTTGACACTTTACATTTTTGACATTTGTCATTTGACATCTTTGACATTTGCCATCTTGAAATTTGTCATTTTTGACATTTAGCATTGTGACATTTGTCATTTGACATCTTTGATATTTGCCATCTTGAAATTTGTCATTTTTGACATTTTTCATGGTGACACTTTTCATTTTTGACATTTAGCATTGTGACATTTGTCATTAGACATCTTTGACATTTGCCATCTTGAAATTTGTCATTTTTGACATTTTTCATGGTGACACTTTTCATTTTTGACATTTAGCATTGTGACATTTGTCATTAGACATCTTTGACATTTGCCATCTTGAAATTTGTCATTTTTGACATTTTTCATGGTGACACTTTTCATTTTTGACATTTAGCATTGTGACATTTGTCATCTGACATCTTTGATATTTGCCATCTTGAAATTTGTCATTTTTGACATTTTTCATGGTGACACTTTTCATTTTTGACATTTAGCATTGTGACATTTGTCATTTGACATCTTTGACATTTGCCCTCTTGAAATTTGTTATTTTTGACATTTTTCATGGTGACACTTTTCATTTTTGACATTTAGCATTGTGACATTTGTCGTTTGACATCTTTGACATTTGCCATCTTGAAATTTGTCATTTTTGACATTTTTCATGGTGACACTTTTCATTTTTGACATTTAGCATTGTGAGATTTGTCATTTGACATCTTTGACATTTGCCATCTTGAAATTTGTTATTTTTGACATTTTTCATGGTGACACTTTTCATTTTTGACATTTAGCATTGTGACATTTGTCATTTGACATCTTTGACATTTGCCATCTTGAAATTTGTCATTTTTGACATTTTTCATGGTGACACTTTTCATTTTTGACATGTAGCATTGTGACATTTGTCATTTGACATCTTTGACATTTGCCATCTTGAAATTTGTCATTTTTGATATTTTTCATAGTGACACTTTTCATTTTTGACATTTAGCATTGTGACATTTGTCATTTGACATCTTTGATATTTGCCATCTTGAAATTTGTCATTTTTGACATTTTTTATGGTGACACTTTTCATTTTTGACATTTAGCATTGTGACATTTGTCATTTGACATCTTTAACATTTGCCTTCTTGAAATTTGTTATTTTTGACATTTTTCGTGGTGACACTTTTTATTTTTGACATTTAGCATTGTGACATTTGTCGTTTGACATCTTTGACATTTGCCATCTTGAAATTTGTCATTTTTGACATTTTTCATAGTGACACTTTTCATTTTTGACATTTAGCATTGTGACATTTGTCATTTGACATCTTTGACATTTGCCATCTTGAAATTTGTTATTTTTGACATTTTTCATGGTGACACTTTTCATTTTTGACATTTAGCATTGTGACATTTGTCATTTGACATCTTTGACATTTGCCATCTTGAAATTTGTCATTTTTGACATTTTTCATGGTGACACTTTTCATTTTTGACATTTAGCATTGTGACATTTGTCATTTGACATCTTTGACATTTGCCATCTTGAAATTTGTCATTTTTGACATTTAGCATTGTGACATTTGTCATTTGACATCTTTGATATTTGCCATCTTGAAATTTGTCATTTTTGACATTTTTCATGGTGACACTTTTCATTTTTGACATTTAGTATTGTGACATTTGTCATTTGACATCTTTGACATTTACCATCTTGAAATTTGTCATTTTTGACATTTAGCATTGTGACATTTGTCAGTTTTGACATTTGCTATATTGAAATTTGTCATTTTTGACATTTTTTATGGTGACACTTTTCATTTTTGACATTTAGCATTGTGACATTTGTCATTTGACATCTTTGACATTTGCCATCTTGAAATTTGTCATTTTAGACATTTAGCATTGTGACATTTGTCATTTGACATCTTGGACATTTGTCATCTTGAAATTTGTCATTTTTGACATTTTTTATAGTGACACTTATCATTTTTGACATTTAGCATTGTGACATTTGTCAGTTTTGACATTTGCCATCTTGAAATTTGTCATTTTTGACATTTTTTATGGTGACACTTTTCATTTTTGACATTTAGCATTGTGACATTTGTCATTTGACATCTTTGACATTTGCCATCTTGAAATTTGTTATTTTTGACATTTTTATGGTGACACTTTTCATTTTTGACATTTAGCATTGTGACATTTGTCATTTGACATCTTTGACATTTGACATCTTAAAATTTGTCATTTTTGACACTTTTCATGGTGACACTTTTCATTTTTGACATTTAGCATTGTGACATATGTCATTTGACATCTTTGACATTTGCCATCTTGAAATTTGTCATTTTTGACATTTTTCATGGTGACACTTTTCATTTTTGACATTTAGCATTGTGACATTTGTCATTAGACATCTTTGATATTTGCCATCTTGAAATTTGTCATTTTTGACATTTTTCATGGTGACACTTTTCATTTTTGACATTTAGTATTGTGACATTTGTCATTTGACATCTTTGACATTTACCATCTTGAAATTTGTCATTTTTGACATTTAGCATTGTGACATTTGTCAGTTTTGACATTTGCTATATTGAAATTTGTCATTTTTGACATTTTTTATGGTGACACTTTTCATTTTTGACATTTAGCATTGTGACATTTGTCATTTGACATCTTTGACATTTGCCATCTTGAAATTTGTCATTTTAGACATTTAGCATTGTGACATTTGTCATTTGACATCTTGGACATTTGTCATCTTGAAATTTGTCATTTTTGACATTTTTTATAGTGACACTTATCATTTTTGACATTTAGCATTGTGACATTTGTCAGTTTTGACATTTGCCATCTTGAAATTTGTCATTTTTGACATTTTTTATGGTGACACTTTTCATTTTTGACATTTAGCATTGTGACATTTGTCATTTGACATCTTTGACATTTGCCATCTTGAAATTTGTTATTTTTGACATTTTTATGGTGACACTTTTCATTTTTGACATTTAGCATTGTGACATTTGTCATTTGACATCTTTGACATTTGACATCTTAAAATTTGTCATTTTTGACACTTTTCATGGTGACACTTTTCATTTTTGACATTTAGCATTGTGACATATGTCATTTGACATCTTTGACATTTGCCATCTTGAAATTTGTTATTTTTGACATTTTTCATGGTGACACTTTTCATTTTTGACATTTAGCATTGTGACATTTGTCATTTGACATCTTTGACATTTGCCATCTTGAAATTTGTCATTTTTGACATTTTTCATGTTGACACTTTACATTTTTGACATTTGTCATTTGACATCTTTGACATTTGCCATCTTGAAATTTGTCATTTTTGACATTTAGCATTGTGACATTTGTCATTTGACATCTTTGATATTTGCCATCTTGAAATTTGTCATTTTTGACATTTTTCATGGTGACACTTTTCATTTTTGACATTTAGCATTGTGACATTTGTCATTAGACATCTTTGACATTTGCCATCTTGAAATTTGTCATTTTTGACATTTCTCATGGTGACACTTTTCATTTTTGACATTTAGCATTGTGACATTTGTCATTTGACATCTTTGACATTTGCCATCTTGAAATTTGTCATTTTTGACATTTTTTATGGTGACACTTTTCATTTTTGACATTTAGCATTGTGACATTTGTCATTTGACATCTTTGACATTTGCCATCTTGAAATTTGTTATTTTTGACATTTTTCATGGTGACACTTTTCATTTTTGACATTTAGCATTGTGACATTTGTCATTTGACATCTTTGATATTTGCCATCTTGAAATTTGTCATTTTTGACATTTTTCATGGTGACACTTTTCATTTTTGACATTTAGCATTGTGACATTTGTCATTTGACATCTTTGACATTTGCCATCTTGAAATTTGTCATTTTTGACATTTAGCATTGTGACATTTGTCATTTGACATCTTTGATATTTGCCATCTTGAAATTTGTCATTTTTGACATTTTTCATGGTGACACTTATCATTTTTGACATTTAGCATTGTGACATTTATCATTTGACATCTTTGACATTTACCATCTTGAAATTTGTCATTTTTGACATTTAGCATTGTGACATTTGTCAGTTTTGACATTTGCTATCTTGAAATTTGTCATTTTTGACATTTTTCATGGTGACACTTTTCATTTTTGACATTTAGCATTGTGACATTTGTCGTTTGACATCTTTGACATTTGCCATCTTGAAATTTGTCATTTTAGACATTTAGCATTGTGACATTTGTCATTTGACATCTTGGACATTTGTCATCTTAAAATTTGTCATTTTTGACATTTTTTATAGTGACACTTATCATTTTTGACATTTAGCATTGTGACATTTGTCAGTTTTGACATTTGCCATCTTGAAATT
Source organism: Altica lythri (assembly GCA_964028335.1). Classification (NCBI taxonomy): domain Eukaryota; kingdom Metazoa; phylum Arthropoda; class Insecta; order Coleoptera; family Chrysomelidae; genus Altica; species Altica lythri. Next base: position 36,203 of record CAXIIO010000668.1, on the reverse strand, counting down.
TGTCATTTTTGACATTTTTTATGGTGACACTTTTCATTTTTGACATTTAGCATTGTGACATTTGTCATTTGACATCTTTGACATTTGCCATCTTGAAATTTGTTATTTTTGACATTTTTCATGGTGACACTTTTCATTTTTGACATTTAGCATTGTGACATTTGTCATTTGACATCTTTGACATTTGCCATCTTAAAATTTGTCATTTTTGACACTTTTCATGGTGACACTTTTCATTTTTGACATTTAGCATTGTGACATATGTCATTTGACATCTTTGACATTTGCCATCTTGAAATTTGTTATTTTTGACATTTTTCATGGTGACACTTTTCATTTTTGACATTTAGCATTGTGACATTTGTCATTTGACATCTTTGACATTTGCCATCTTGAAATTTGTCATTTTTGACATTTTTCATGTTGACACTTTTCATTTTTGACATTTAGCATTGTGACATTTGTCATTTGACATCTTTGACATTCGCCATCTTAAAATTTGTCATTTTTGACATTTAGCATTGTGACATTTGTCATTTGACATCTTTGATATTTGCCATCTTGAAATTTGTCATTTTTGACATTTTTCATGGTGACACTTTTCATTTTTGACATTTAGCATTGTGACATTTGTCATTAGACATCTTTGACATTTGCCATCTTGAAATTTGTCATTTTTGACATTTTTCATGGTGACACTTTTCATTTTTGACATTTAGCATTGTGACATTTGTCATTTGACATCTTTGATATTTGCCATCTTGAAATTTGTCATTTTTGACATTTTTCATGGTGACACTTTTCATTTTTGACATTTAGCATTGTGACATTTGTCATTTGACATCTTTGACATTTGCCCTCTTGAAATTTGTTATTTTTGACATTTTTCATGGTGACACTTTTCATTTTTGACATTTAGCATTGTGACATTTGTCGTTTGACATCTTTGACATTTGCCATCTTGAAATTTGTCATTTTTGACATTTTTCATGGTGACACTTTTCATTTTTGACATTTAGCATTGTGAGATTTGTCATTTGACATCTTTGACATTTGCCATCTTGAAATTTGTTATTTTTGACATTTTTCATGGTGACACTTTTCATTTTTGACATTTAGCATTGTGACATTTGTCATTTGACATCTTTGACATTTGCCATCTTGAAATTTGTCATTTTTGACATTTTTCATGGTGACACTTTTCATTTTTGACATTTAGCATTGTGACATTTGTCATTTGACATCTTTGACATTTGCCATCTTGAAATTTGTCATTTTTGATATTTTTCATAGTGACACTTTTCATTTTTGACATTTAGCATTGTGACATTTGTCATTTGACATCTTTGATATTTGCCATCTTGAAATTTGTCATTTTTGACATTTTTTATGGTGACACTTTTCATTTTTGACATTTAGCATTGTGACATTTGTCATTTGACATCTTTAACATTTGCCCTCTTGAAATTTGTTATTTTTGACATTTTTCGTGGTGACACTTTTTATTTTTGACATTTAGCATTGTGACATTTGTCGTTTGACATCTTTGACATTTGCCATCTTGAAATTTGTCATTTTTGACATTTTTCATGGTGACACTTTTCATTTTTGACATTTAGCATTGTGACATTTGTCATTTGACATCTTTGACATTTGCCATCTTGAAATTTGTTATTTTTGACATTTTTCATTGTGACACTTTTCATTTTTGACATTAAGAATTGTGACATTTGTCATTTGACATCTTGAAATTTGTCATTTTTGACATTTTTCATGGTGACACTTTTCATTTTTGACATTTAGCATTGTGACATTTGTCATTTGACATCTTTGACATTTGCCATCTTGAAATTTGTCATTTTTGACATTTAGCATTGTGACATTTGTCATTTGACATCTTTGATATTTGCCATCTTGAAATTTGTCATTTTTGACATTTTTCATGGTGACACTTTTCATTTTTGACATTTAGCATTGTGACATTTGTCATTTGACATCTTTGACATTTACCATCTTAAAATTTGTCATTTTTGACATTTAGCATTGTGACATTTGTCAGTTTTGATATTTGCCATCTTAAAATTTGTCATTTTTGACATTTTTCATGGTGACACTTTTCATTTTTAACATTTAGCATTGTGACATTTGTCATTTGACATCTTTGACATTTGCCCTTTTGAAATTTGTTATTTTTGACATTTTTCATGGTGACACTTTTCATTTTTGACATTTAGCATTGTGACATTTGTCGTTTGACATCTTTGACATTTGCCATCTTGAAATTTGTCATTTTTGACATTTTTCATGGTGACACTTTTCATTTTTGACATTTAGCATTGTGACATTTGTCATTTGACATCTTTGACATTTGCCATCTAAAAATTTGTTATTTTTGACATTTTTCATGGTGACACTTTTCATTTTTGACATTTAGCATTGTCACATTTGTCATTTGACATCTTTGACAGTTGCCATCTTGAAATTTCTCATTTTTGACATTTTTCATGGTGACACTTTTCATTTTTGACATTTAGCATTGTGACATTTGTCAGTTGTGACATTTGCCATCTTGAAATTTGTCATTTTTGACATTTTTCATAGTGACACATTTCATTTTTGACATTTAGCATTGTGACATTTGTCATTTGACATCTTTGACATTTGCCATCTTGAAATTTGTTATTTTTGACATTTTTCATTGTGACACTTTTCATTTTTGACATTTAGCATTGTGACATTTGTCATTTGACATCTTCGATATTTGCCATCTTGAAATTTGTCATTTCTGACATTTTTCATGGTGACACTTTTCATTTTTGACATTTAGCATTGTGACATTTGTCATTTGACATCTTTGACATTTGCCATCTTGAAATTTGTTATTTTTGACATTTTTCATGGTGACACTTTTCATTTTTGACATTTAGCATTGTGACATTTGTCATTTGACATCTTTGACATTTGCCATCTTGAAATTTGTCATTTTTGACATTTTTCATGGTGACACTTTTCATTTTTGACATTTAGCATTGTGACATTTGTCATTTGACATCTTTGACATTTGCCATCTTGAAATTTGTCATTTTTGACATTTAGCATTGTGACATTTGTCATTTGACATCTTGGACATTTGCTATCTTGAAATTTGTCATTTTTGACATTTTTCATGGTGACACTTATCATTTTTGACATTTAGCATTGTGACATTTGTCAGTTTTGACATTTGCCATCTTGAAATTTGTCATTTTTGACATTTTTCATGGTGACACTTTTCATTTTTAACATTTAGCATTGTCATTTGACACCTTTAACATTTGCCATCTTGAAATTTGTTATTTTTGACATTTTTCATGGTGACACTTTTCATTTTTGACATTTAGCATTGTTACATTTGTCATTTGACATCTTTGACATTTGCCATCTTGAAATTTGTCATTTTTGACATTTTTCATGGTGACACTTTTCATTTTTGACATTTAGCATTGTGACATTTGTCATTTGACATCTTTGACATTTGCCATTTTGAAATTTGTTATTTTTGACATTTTTCATGGTGACACTTTTTATTTTTGACATTTAGCATTGTGACATTTGTCATTTGACATCTTTGACATTTGCCATCTTGAAATTTGTCATTTTTGACATTTTTCATGGTGACACTTTTCATTTTTGACATTTAGCATTGTGATATTTGTCATTTGACATCTTTGACATTTGCCATCTTGAAATTTGTCATTTTTGACATTTAGCATTGTGACATTTGTCATTTGACATCTTGGATATTTGCCATCCTGAAATTTGTCATTTTTGACATTTTTCATAGTGACACTTATCATTTTGGACATTTAGCATTGTGACATTTGTCAGTTTTGACATTTGCCATCTTAAAATTTGTCATTTTTGACATTTTTTATGGTGACACTTTTCATTTTTGACATTTAGCATTGTGACATTTGTCATTTGACATCTTTGACATTTGCCATCTTGAAATTTGTTATTTTTGACATTTTTCATGGTGACACTTTTCATTTTTGACATTTAGCATTGTGACATTTGTCATTTGACATCTTTGACATTTGTCATCTTGAAATTTGTCATTTTTGACACTTTTCATGGTGACACTTTTCATTTTTGACATTTAGCATTGTGACATATGTCATTTGACATCTTTGACATTTGCCATCTTGAAATTTGTTATTTTTGACATTTTTCATGGTGACACTTTTCATTTTTGGCATTTAGCATTGTGACATTTGTCATTTGACATCTTTGACATTTGCCATCTTGAAATTTGTCATTTTTGACATCTTTCATGGTGACACTTTTCATTTTTGACATTTAGCATTGTGACATTTGTCATTTGACATCTTTGACATTTGCCATCTTGAAATTTGTCATTTTTGACATTTAGCATTGTGACATTTGTCATTTGACATCTTTGATATTTGCCATCTTGAAATTTGTCATTTTTGACATTTTTCATGGTGACACTTTTCATTTTTGACATTTAGCATTGTGACATTTGTCATTTGACATCTTTGACATTTGCCATCTTGAAATTTGTCATTTTTGACATTTTTCATGGTGACACTTTTCATTTTTGACATTTAGCATTGTGACATTTGTCATTTGACATCTTTGATATTTGCCATCTTAAAATTTGTCATTTTTGACATTTTTCATGGTGACACTTTTCATTTTTGACATTTAGCATTGTGACATTTGTCATTTGACATCTTTGACATTTGCCCTCTTGAAATTTGTTATTTTTGACATTTTTCATGGTGACACTTTTCATTTTTGACATTTAGCATTGTGACATTTGTCGTTTGACATCTTTGACATTTGCCATCTTGAAATTTGTCAATTTTGACATTTTTCATGGTGACACTTTTCATTTTTGACATTTAGCATTGTGACATTTGTCATTTGACATCTTTGACATTTGCCATCTTGAAATTTGTTATTTTTGACATTTTTCATAGTGACACTTTTCATTTTTGACATTTAGCATTGTGACATTTGTCATTTGACATCTTTGACATTGGCCATCTTGAAATTTGTCATTTTTGACATTTAGCATTGTGACATTTGTCATTTGACATCTTTGATATTTGCCATCTTGAAATTTGTCATTTTTGACATTTTTCATGGTAACACTTTTCATTTTTGACATTTAGCATTGTGACATTTGTCATTTGACATCTTTGACATTAACCATCTTGAAATTTGTCATTTTTGACATTTAGCATTGTGACATTTGTCAGTTTTGATATTTGTCATCTTGAAATTTGTCATTTTTGACATTTTTCATGGTGACACTTTTCATTTTTGACATTTAGCATTGTGACATTTGTCATTTGACATCTTTGACATTTGCCCTCTTGAAATTTGTTATTTTTGACATTTTTCATGGTGACACTTTTCATTTTTGACATTTAGCATTGTGACATTTGTCGTTTGACATCTTTGACATTTGCCATCTTGAAATTTGTCATTTTTGACATTTTTCATGGTGACACTTTTCATTTTTGACATTTAGCAGTGTGACATTTGTCATTTGAAATCTTCGATATTTGCCATCTTGAAATTTGTCATTTCTGACATTTTTCATGGTGACACTTTTCATTTTTGACATTTAGCATTGTGACATTTGTCATTTGATATCTTTGACATTTGCCATCCTGAAATTTGTTATTTTTGACATTTTTCATTTTTGACATTTAGCATTGTGACATTTGTCATTTGACATCTTAGACATTTGCCATCTTGAAATTTGTCATTTTTGACAATTTTCAGTTTTGACATTTAGCATTGTGACATTTGTCATTTGACATCTTTGACATTTGCCATCTTGAAATTTGTCATTTTTGACATTTTTCATGGTGACACTTTTCATTTTTGACATTTAGCATTGTGACATTTGTCATTTGACATCTTGGACATTTGCCATCTTGAAATTGGACATTTTTGACATTTTTCATGGTGACACTTTTCATTTTTGACATTTAGCATTGATACATTTGTCATTTGACATCTTAGACATTTGCCATCTTGAAATTTGTCATTTTTGACATTTAACATTGTGACATTTGTCATTTAACATCTTTGACATTTGCCATCTTAAAATTTGTCATTTTTGACATTTAGCATTGTGACATTTGTCATTTGACATCTTTGACATTTTCCATCTTGAAATTTGTTATTTTTGACATTTTTCATGGTAACACTTTTCATTTTTGACATTTAGCATTGTGACATTTGTCATTTGACATCTTTGACATTTGCCATCTTGAAATTTGTCATTTTTGACATTTTTCATGCTGACACTTTTCATTTTTGACATTTAGCATTGTGACATTTGTCATTTGACATCTTCGATATTTGCCATCTTGAAATTTGTCATTTCTGACATTTTTCATGGTGACACTTTTCATTTTTGACATTTAGCATTGTGACATTTGTCGTTTGACATCTTTGACATTTGCCATCTTGAAATTTGTCATTTTTGACATTTTTCATGGTGACACTTTTCATTTTTGACATTTAGCAGTGTGACATTTGTCATTTGAAATCTTCGATATTTGCCATCTTGAAATTTGTCATTTCTGACATTTTTCATGGTGACACTTTTCATTTTTGACATTTAGCATTGTGACATTTGCCATTTAACATCTTTGACATTTGCCATCTTGAAATTTGTCATTTTTGACATTTTTCATGGTGACACTTTTCATTTTTGACATTTACCATTGTGACATTTGTCATTTGACATCTTTGACATTTGCCATCTTGAAATTTGTCATTTTTGACATTTTTCACGGTGACACTTTTCATTTTTGACAGTTAGCATTGTGACATTTGTCATTTGACATCTTAGACATTTGCCATCTTGAAATTTGTCATTTTTGACAATTTTCAGTTTTGACATTTAGCATTGTGACATTTGTCATTTGACATCTTTGACATTTGCCATCTTGAAATTTGTCATTTTTGACATTTTTCATGGTGACACTTTTCATTTTTGACATTTAGCATTGTGACATTTGTCATTTGACATCTTGGACATTTGCCATCTTGAAATTGGACATTTTTGACATTTTTCATGGTGACACTTTTCATTTTTGACATTTAGCATTGATACATTTGTCATTTGACATCTTAGACATTTGCCATCTTGAAATTTGTCATTTTTGACATTTAACATTGTGACATTTGTCATTTAACATCTTTGACATTTGCCATCTTAAAATTTGTCATTTTTGACATTTAGCATTGTGACATTTGTCATTTGACATCTTTGACATTTTCCATCTTGAAATTTGTTATTTTTGACATTTTTCATGGTAACACTTTTCATTTTTGACATTTAGCATTGTGACATTTGTCATTTGACCTCTTTGACATTTGCCATCTTGAAATTTGTCATTTTTGACATTTTTCATGCTGACACTTTTCATTTTTGACATTTAGCATTGTGACATTTGTCGTTTGACATCTTTGACATTTGCCATCTTGAAATTTGTCATTTTTGACATTTTTCATGGTGACACTTTTCATTTTTGACATTTAGCAGTGTGACATTTGTCATTTGAAATCTTCGATATTTGCCATCTTGAAATTTGCCATTTCTGACATTTTTCATGGTGACACTTTTCATTTTTGACATTTAGCATTGTGACATTTGCCATTTGACATCTTGGACATTTGCCATCTTGAAATTGGACATTTTTGACATTTTTCATGGTGACACTTTTCATTTTTGACATTTAGCATTGATACATTTGTCATTTGACATCTTAGACATTTGCCATCTTGAAATTTGTCATTTTTGACAATTTTCAGTTTTGACATTTAGCATTGTGACATTTGTCATTTGACATCTTTGACATTTGCCATCTTGAAATTTGTCATTTTTGACATTTTTCATGGTGACACTTTTCATTTTTGACATTTAGCATTGTGACATTTGTCATTTGACATCTTGGACATTTGCCATCTTGAAATTGGACATTTTTGACATTTTTCATGGTGACACTTTTCATTTTTGACATTTAGCATTGATACATTTGTCATTTGACATCTTAGACATTTGCCATCTTGAAATTTGTCATTTTTGACATTTAACATTGTGACATTTGTCATTTAACATCTTTGACATTTGCCATCTTAAAATTTGTCATTTTTGACATTTAGCATTGTGACATTTGTCATTTGACATCTTTGACATTTTCCATCTTGAAATTTGTTATTTTTGACATTTTTCATGGTAACACTTTTCATTTTTGACATTTAGCATTGTGACATTTGTCATTTGACATCTTTGACATTTGCCATCTTGAAATTTGTCATTTTTGACATTTTTCATGCTGACACTTTTCATTTTTGACATTTAGCATTGTGACATTTGTCATTTGACATCTTCGATATTTGCCATCTTGAAATTTGTCATTTCTGACATTTTTCATGGTGACACTTTTCATTTTTGACATTTAGCATTGTGACATTTGTCGTTTGACATCTTTGACATTTGCCATCTTGAAATTTGTCATTTTTGACATTTTTCATGGTGACACTTTTCATTTTTGACATTTAGCAGTGTGACATTTGTCATTTGAAATCTTCGATATTTGCCATCTTGAAATTTGTCATTTCTGACATTTTTCATGGTGACACTTTTCATTTTTGACATTTAGCATTGTGACATTTGCCATTTAACATCTTTGACATTTGCCATCTTGAAATTTGTCATTTTTGACATTTTTCATGGTGACACTTTTCATTTTTGACATTTACCATTGTGACATTTGTCATTTGACATCTTTGACATTTGCCATCTTGAAATTTGTCATTTTTGACATTTTTCACGGTGACACTTTTCATTTTTGACAGTTAGCATTGTGACATTTGTCATTTGACATCTTAGACATTTGCCATCTTGAAATTTGTCATTTTTGACAATTTTCAGTTTTGACATTTAGCATTGTGACATTTGTCATTTGACATCTTTGATATTTGCCATCTTGAAATTTGTCATTTTTGACATTTTTCATGGTGACACTTTTCATTTTTGACATTTAGCATTGTGACATTTGTCATTTGACATCTTGGACATTTGCCATCTTGAAATTGGACATTTTTGACATTTTTCATGGTGACACTTTTCATTTTTGACATTTAGCATTGATACATTTGTCATTTGACATCTTAGACATTTGCCATCTTGAAATTTGTCATTTTTGACATTTAACATTGTGACATTTGTCATTTAACATCTTTGACATTTGCCATCTTAAAATTTGTCATTTTTGACATTTAGCATTGTGACATTTGTCATTTGACATCTTTGACATTTTCCATCTTGAAATTTGTTATTTTTGACATTTTTCATGGTAACACTTTTCATTTTTGACATTTAGCATTGTGACATTTGTCATTTGACCTCTTTGACATTTGCCATCTTGAAATTTGTCATTTTTGACATTTTTCATGCTGACACTTTTCATTTTTGACATTTAGCATTGTGACATTTGTCGTTTGACATCTTTGACATTTGCCATCTTGAAATTTGTCATTTTTGACATTTTTCATGGTGACACTTTTCATTTTTGACATTTAGCAGTGTGACATTTGTCATTTGAAATCTTCGATATTTGCCATCTTGAAATTTGTCATTTCTGACATTTTTCATGGTGACACTTTTCATTTTTGACATTTAGCATTGTGACATTTGCCATTTAACATCTTTGACATTTGCCATCTTGAAATTTGTCATTTTTGACATTTTTCATGGTGACACTTTTCATTTTTGACATTTACCATTGTGACATTTGTCATTTGACATCTTTGACATTTGCCATCTTGAAATTTGTCATTTTTGACATTTTTCACGGTGACACTTTTCATTTTTGACAGTTAGCATTGTGACATTTGTCATTTGACATCTTAGACATTTGCCATCTTGAAATTTGTCATTTTTGACAATTTTCAGTTTTGACATTTAGCATTGTGACATTTGTCATTTGACATCTTTGACATTTGCCATCTTGAAATTTGTCATTTTTGACATTTTTCATGGTGACACTTTTCATTTTTGACATTTAGCATTGTGACATTTGTCATTTGACATCTTGGACATTTGCCATCTTGAAATTGGACATTTTTGACATTTTTCATGGTGACACTTTTCATTTTTGACATTTAGCATTGATACATTTGTCATTTGACATCTTAGACATTTGCCATCTTGAAATTTGTCATTTTTGACATTTAACATTGTGACATTTGTCATTTAACATCTTTGACATTTGCCATCTTAAAATTTGTCATTTTTGACATTTAGCATTGTGACATTTGTCATTTGACATCTTTGACATTTTCCATCTTGAAATTTGTTATTTTTGACATTTTTCATGGTAACACTTTTCATTTTTGACATTTAGCATTGTGACATTTGTCATTTGACCTCTTTGACATTTGCCATCTTGAAATTTGTCATTTTTGACATTTTTCATGCTGACACTTTTCATTTTTGACATTTAGCATTGTGACATTTGTCATTTGACATCTTCGATATTTGCCATCTTGAAATTTGTCATTTCTGACATTTTTCATGGTGACACTTTTCATTTTTGACATTTAGCATTGTGACATTTGTCATTTGACATCTTTGACATTTGCCATCTTGAAATTTGTTATTTTTGACATTTTTCATGGTGACACTTTTCATTTTTGACATTTAGCATTGTGACATTTGTCATTTGCCATCTTAAAATTTGTCATTTTTGACATTTTTCATGGTGACACTTTTCATTTTTGACATTTAGCATAGTGACATTTGTCATTTGACATCTTTGACATTTGCCATCTTGAAATTTGTCATTTTTGACATTTAGCATTGTGACATTTGTCATTTGACATCTTGGACATTTGCTATCTTGAAATTTGTCATTTTTGACATTTTTCATGGTGACACTTATCATTTTTGACATTTAGCATTGTGACATTTGTCAGTTTTGACATTTGCCATCTTGAAATTTGTCATTTTTGACATTTTTCATGGTGACACTTTTCATTTTTGACATTTAGCATTGTGACATTTGTCATTTGACATCTTTGACATTTGCCATCTTGAAATTTGTTATTTTTGACATTTTTCATGGTGACACTTTTCATTTTTGACATTTAGCATTGTGACATTTGTCATTTGACATCTTTGACATTTGCCATCTTGAAATTTGTCATTTTTGACATTTTTCATGGTGACACTTTTCATTTTTGACATTTAGCATTGTGACATTTGTCATTTGACATCTTTGACATTTCCCATCTTGAAATTTGTGATTATTGACATTTTTCATGGAGACACTTTTCATTTTTGACATTTAGCATTGTGACATTTGTCATTTGACATCTTTGACATTTGCCATCTTGAAATTTGTCATTTTTGACATTTTTCATGGTGACACTTTTCATTTTTGACATTTAGCATTGTGACATTTGTCATTTGACATCTTTGACATTTGCCATCTTGAAATTTGTCATTTTTGACATTTTTCACGGTGACACTTTTCATTTTTGACAGTTAGCATTGTGACATTTGGCATTTGACATCTTAGACATTTGCCATCTTGAAATTTGTCATTTTTGACAATTTTCAGTTTTGACATTTAGCATTGTGACATTTGTCATTTGACATCTTTGACATTTGCCATCTTGAAATTTGTCATTTTTGACATTTTTCATGGTGACACTTTTCATTTTTGACATTTAGCATTGTGACATTTGTCATTTGACATCTTGGACATTTGCCATCTTGAAATTTGACATTTTTGACATTTTTCATGGTGACACTTTTAGCATTGATACATTTGTCATTTGACATCTTAGACATTTGCCATCTTGAAATTTGTCATTTTTGACATTTAGCATTGTGACATTTGTCATTTGACATCTTTGACATTTGCCATCTTAAAATTTGTCATTTTTGACATTTAGCATTGTGACATTTGTCATTTGACATTTTTGACATTTTCCATCTTGAAATTTGTTATTTTTGACATTTTCCATCTTGAAATTTGTTATTTTTGACATTTTTCATGGTGACACTTTTCATTTTTGACATTTAGCATTGTGACATTTGTCAGTTGTGACATTTGCCATCTTGAAATTTGTCATTTTTGACATTTTTTATGATGACACTTTTCATTTTTGACATTTAGCATTGTGACATTTGTCATTTGACATCTTAGACATTTGCCATCTTGAAATTTGTCATTTTTGACACTTTTCATTTTTGACATTTAGCATTGTGACATTTGTCATTTGACATCTTGGACATTTGCCATCTTGAAATTTGTCATTTTTGACATTTTTCATGGTGACACTTTTCATTTTTGACATTTAGCATTGATACATTTGTCATTTGACATCTTTGACATTTGCCATCTTAAAATTTGTCATTTTTGACATTTAGCATTGTGACATTTGTCATTTGACATCTTTGACATTTGCCATCTTGAAATTTGTTATTTTTGACATTTTTCATGGTGACACTTTTCATTTTTGACATTTAGCATTGTGACATTTGTCAGTTGTGACATTTGCCATCTTGAAATTTGTCATTTTTGACATTTTTCATGGTGACACTTTTCATTTTTAAAATTTAGCATTGTGACATTTGTCATTTGACATTTTTGACATTTGCCATCTTGAAATTTGTCATTTTTGACATTTTTCATGGTGACACTTTTCATTTTTGACATTTAGCATTGTGACATTTGTCATTTGACATCTTTGACATTTGCCATCTTAAAATTTGTGATTATTGACATTTTTCATGGGGACACTTTTCATTTTTGACATTTAGCATTGTGACATTTGTCAGTTGACATCTTTGACATTTGCCATCTTGAAATTTGTCATTTTTGACATTTTTTATGGTGACACTTTTTATTTTTGACATTTAGCATTGTGACATTTGTCATTTGACATCTTTGAGATTTGCCATCTTGAAATTTGTCATTTTTGACATTTTTCACGGTGACACTTTTCATTTTTGACATTTAGCATTGTGACATTTGTCATTTGATATCTTAGACATTTGCCATCTTGAAATTTGTCATTTTTGACACTTTTTATTTTTGACATTTAGCATTGTGACATTTGTCATTTGACATCTTTGACATTCGCCATCTTGAAATTTGTCATTTTTGACATTTTTCATGGTGACACTTTTCAGTTTTAAAATTTAGCATTGTGACATTTGTCATTTGACATCTTGGACATTTGCCATCTTGAAATTTGTCATTTTTGACATTTTTCATGGTGACACTTTTCATTTTTGACATTTAGCATTGTGACATTTGTCATTTGACATCTTAGACATTTGCCATCTTGAAATTTGTCATTTTTGACATTTAGCATTGTGACATTTGTCATTTGACATCTTTGACATTTGCCATCTTGAAATTTGTCATTTTTGACATTTTTCATGGTGACACTTATCATTTTTGACATTTAGCATTGTGACATTTGTCAGTTTTGACATTTGCCATCTTGAAATTTGTCATTTTTGACATTTTTCATGGTGACACTTTTCATTTTTGACATTTAGCATTGTGACATTTGTCAGTTGACATCTTTGACATTTGCCATCTTGAAATTTGTCATTTTTGACATTTTTCATGGTGACACTTTTCATTTTTGACATTTAGCATTGTGACATTTGTCATTTGACATCTTTGACATTTGCCATCTTGAAATTTGTTATTTTTGACATTTTTCATGGTGACACTTTTCATTTTTGACATTTAGCATTGTGACATTTGTCATTTGACATTTGCTATCTTGAAATTTGTCATTTTTGACATTTTTCATGGTGACACTTTTCATTTTTGACATTTAGCATTGTGACATTTGTCATTTGACATCTTTGACATTTGCCATCTTGAAATTTGTCATTTTAGACATTTAGCATTGTGACATTTGTCATTTGACATCTTGGACATTTGTCATCTTGAAATTTGTCATTTTTGACATTTTTTATAGTGACACTTATCATTTTTGATATTTAGCATTGTGACATTTGTCAGTTTTGACATTTGCCATCTTGAAATTTGTCATTTTTGACATTTTTTATGGTGACACTTTTCATTTTTGACATTTAGCATTGTGACATTTGTCATTTGACATCTTTGACATTTGCCATCTTGAAATTTGTTATTTTTGACATTTTTCATGGTGACACTTTTCATTTTTGACATTTACCATTGTGACATTTGTCATTTGACATCTTTGACATTTGCCATCTTAAAATTTGTCATTTTTGACACTTTTCATGGTGACACTTTTCATTTTTGACATTTAGCATTGTGACATATGTCATTTGACATCTTTGACATTTGCCATCTTGAAATTTGTTATTTTTGACATTTTTCATGGTGACACTTTTCATTTTTGACATTTAGCATTGTGACATTTGTCATTTGACATCTTTGACATTTGCCATCTTGAAATTTGTCATTTTTGACATTTTTCATGTTGACACTTTTCATTTTTGACATTTAGCATTGTGACATTTGTCATTTGACATCTTTGACATTTGCCATCTTGAAATTTGTCATTTTTGACATTTAGCATTGTGACATTTGTCATTTGACATCTTTGATATTTGCCATCTTGAAATTTGTCATTTTTGACATTTTTCATGGTGACACTTTTCATTTTTGACATTTAGCATTGTGACATTTGTCATTAGACATCTTTGACATTTGCCATCTTGAAATTTGTCATTTTTGACATTTTTCATGGTGACACTTTTCATTTTTGACATTTAGCATTGTGACATTTGTCATCTGACATCTTTGATATTTGCCATCTTGAAATTTGTCATTTTTGACATTTTTCATGGTGACACTTTTCATTTTTGACATTTAGCATTGTGACATTTGTCATTTGACATCTTTGACATTTGCCCTCTTGAAATTTGTTATTTTTGACATTTTTCATGGTGACACTTTTCATTTTTGACATTTAGCATTGTGACATTTGTCGTTTGACATCTTTGACATTTGCCATCTTGAAATTTGTCATTTTTGACATTTTTCATGGTGACACTTTTCATTTTTGACATTTAGCATTGTGAGATTTGTCATTTGACATCTTTGACATTTGCCATCTTGAAATTTGTTATTTTTGACATTTTTCATGGTGACACTTTTCATTTTTGACATTTAGCATTGTGACATTTGTCATTTGACATCTTTGACATTTGCCATCTTGAAATTTGTCATTTTTGACATTTTTCATGGTGACACTTTTCATTTTTGACATTTAGCATTGTGACATTTGTCATTTGACATCTTTGACATTTGCCATCTTGAAATTTGTCATTTTTGATATTTTTCATAGTGACACTTTTCATTTTTGACATTTAGCATTGTGACATTTGTCATTTGACATCTTTGATATTTGCCATCTTGAAATTTGTCATTTTTGACATTTTTTATGGTGACACTTTTCATTTTTGACATTTAGCATTGTGACATTTGTCATTTGACATCTTTAACATTTGCCTTCTTGAAATTTGTTATTTTTGACATTTTTCGTGGTGACACTTTTTATTTTTGACATTTAGCATTGTGACATTTGTCGTTTGACATCTTTGACATTTGCCATCTTGAAATTTGTCATTTTTGACATTTTTCATAGTGACACTTTTCATTTTTGACATTTAGCATTGTGACATTTGTCATTTGACATCTTTGACATTTGCCATCTTGAAATTTGTTATTTTTGACATTTTTCATGGTGACACTTTTCATTTTTGACATTTAGCATTGTGACATTTGTCATTTGACATCTTTGACATTTGCCATCTTGAAATTTGTCATTTTTGACATTTTTCATGGTGACACTTTTCATTTTTGACATTTAGCATTGTGACATTTGTCATTTGACATCTTTGACATTTGCCATCTTGAAATTTGTCATTTTTGACATTTAGCATTGTGACATTTGTCATTTGACATCTTTGATATTTGCCATCTTGAAATTTGTCATTTTTGACATTTTTCATGGTGACACTTTTCATTTTTGACATTTAGCATTGTGACATTTGTCATTTGACATCTTTGACATTTACCATCTTGAAATTTGTCATTTTTGACATTTAGCATTGTGACATTTGTCAGTTTTGACATTTGCTATATTGAAATTTGTCATTTTTGACATTTTTTATGGTGACACTTTTCATTTTTGACATTTAGCATTGTGACATTTGTCATTTGACATCTTTGACATTTGCCATCTTGAAATTTGTCATTTTAGACATTTAGCATTGTGACATTTGTCATTTGACATCTTGGACATTTGTCATCTTGAAATTTGTCATTTTTGACATTTTTTATAGTGACACTTATCATTTTTGACATTTAGCATTGTGACATTTGTCATTTGACATCTTTGACATTTGCCATCTTGAAATTTGTTATTTTTGACATTTTTATGGTGACACTTTTCATTTTTGACATTTAGCATTGTGACATTTGTCATTTGACATCTTTGACATTTGACATCTTAAAATTTGTCATTTTTGACACTTTTCATGGTGACACTTTTCATTTTTGACATTTAGCATTGTGACATATGTCATTTGACATCTTTGACATTTGCCATCTTGAAATTTGTTATTTTTGACATTTTTCATGGTGACACTTTTCATTTTTGACATTTAGCATTGTGACATTTGTCATTTGACATCTTTGACATTTGCCATCTTGAAATTTGTCATTTTTGACATTTTTCATGTTGACACTTTACATTTTTGACATTTGTCATTTGACATCTTTGACATTTGCCATCTTGAAATTTGTCATTTTTGACATTTAGCATTGTGACATTTGTCATTTGACATCTTTGATATTTGCCATCTTGAAATTTGTCATTTTTGACATTTTTCATGGTGACACTTTTCATTTTTGACATTTAGCATTGTGACATTTGTCATTAGACATCTTTGACATTTGCCATCTTGAAATTTGTCATTTTTGACATTTTTCATGGTGACACTTTTCATTTTTGACATTTAGCATTGTGACATTTGTCATTAGACATCTTTGACATTTGCCATCTTGAAATTTGTCATTTTTGACATTTTTCATGGTGACACTTTTCATTTTTGACATTTAGCATTGTGACATTTGTCATCTGACATCTTTGATATTTGCCATTTTGAAATTTGTCATTTTTGACATTTTTCATGGTGACACTTTTCATTTTTGACATTTAGCATTGTGACATTTGTCATTTGACATCTTTGACATTTGCCCTCTTGAAATTTGTTATTTTTGACATTTTTCATGGTGACACTTTTCATTTTTGACATTTAGCATTGTGACATTTGTCGTTTGACATCTTTGACATTTGCCATCTTGAAATTTGTCATTTTTGACATTTTTCATGGTGACACTTTTCATTTTTGACATTTAGCATTGTGAGATTTGTCATTTGACATCTTTGACATTTGCCATCTTGAAATTTGTTATTTTTGACATTTTTCATGGTGACACTTTTCATTTTTGACATTTAGCATTGTGACATTTGTCATTTGACATCTTTGACATTTGCCATCTTGAAATTTGTCATTTTTGACATTTTTCATGGTGACACTTTTCATTTTTGACATGTAGCATTGTGACATTTGTCATTTGACATCTTTGACATTTGCCATCTTGAAATTTGTCATTTTTGATATTTTTCATAGTGACACTTTTCATTTTTGACATTTAGCATTGTGACATTTGTCATTTGACATCTTTGATATTTGCCATCTTGAAATTTGTCATTTTTGACATTTTTTATGGTGACACTTTTCATTTTTGACATTTAGCATTGTGACATTTGTCATTTGACATCTTTAACATTTGCCTTCTTGAAATTTGTTATTTTTGACATTTTTCGTGGTGACACTTTTTATTTTTGACATTTAGCATTGTGACATTTGTCGTTTGACATCTTTGACATTTGCCATCTTGAAATTTGTCATTTTTGACATTTTTCATAGTGACACTTTTCATTTTTGACATTTAGCATTGTGACATTTGTCATTTGACATCTTTGACATTTGCCATCTTGAAATTTGTTATTTTTGACATTTTTCATGGTGACACTTTTCATTTTTGACATTTAGCATTGTGACATTTGTCATTTGACATCTTTGACATTTGCCATCTTGAAATTTGTCATTTTTGACATTTTTCATGGTGACACTTTTCATTTTTGACATTTAGCATTGTGACATTTGTCATTTGACATCTTTGACATTTGCCATCTTGAAATTTGTCATTTTTGACATTTAGCATTGTGACATTTGTCATTTGACATCTTTGATATTTGCCATCTTGAAATTTGTCATTTTTGACATTTTTCATGGTGACACTTTTCATTTTTGACATTTAGTATTGTGACATTTGTCATTTGACATCTTTGACATTTACCATCTTGAAATTTGTCATTTTTGACATTTAGCATTGTGACATTTGTCAGTTTTGACATTTGCTATATTGAAATTTGTCATTTTTGACATTTTTTATGGTGACACTTTTCATTTTTGACATTTAGCATTGTGACATTTGTCATTTGACATCTTTGACATTTGCCATCTTGAAATTTGTCATTTTAGACATTTAGCATTGTGACATTTGTCATTTGACATCTTGGACATTTGTCATCTTGAAATTTGTCATTTTTGACATTTTTTATAGTGACACTTATCATTTTTGACATTTAGCATTGTGACATTTGTCAGTTTTGACATTTGCCATCTTGAAATTTGTCATTTTTGACATTTTTTATGGTGACACTTTTCATTTTTGACATTTAGCATTGTGACATTTGTCATTTGACATCTTTGACATTTGCCATCTTGAAATTTGTTATTTTTGACATTTTTATGGTGACACTTTTCATTTTTGACATTTAGCATTGTGACATTTGTCATTTGACATCTTTGACATTTGACATCTTAAAATTTGTCATTTTTGACACTTTTCATGGTGACACTTTTCATTTTTGACATTTAGCATTGTGACATATGTCATTTGACATCTTTGACATTTGCCATCTTGAAATTTGTTATTTTTGACATTTTTCATGGTGACACTTTTCATTTTTGACATTTAGCATTGTGACATTTGTCATTTGACATCTTTGACATTTGCCATCTTGAAATTTGTCATTTTTGACATTTTTCATGTTGACACTTTACATTTTTGACATTTGTCATTTGACATCTTTGACATTTGCCATCTTGAAATTTGTCATTTTTGACATTTAGCATTGTGACATTTGTCATTTGACATCTTTGATATTTGCCATCTTGAAATTTGTCATTTTTGACATTTTTCATGGTGACACTTTTCATTTTTGACATTTAGCATTGTGACATTTGTCATTAGACATCTTTGACATTTGCCATCTTGAAATTTGTCATTTTTGACATTTTTCATGGTGACACTTTTCATTTTTGACATTTAGCATTGTGACATTTGTCATTTGACATCTTTGACATTTGCCATCTTGAAATTTGTCATTTTTGACATTTTTTATGGTGACACTTTTCATTTTTGACATTTAGCATTGTGACATTTGTCATTTGACATCTTTGACATTTGCCATCTTGAAATTTGTTATTTTTGACATTTTTCATGGTGACACTTTTCATTTTTGACATTTAGCATTGTGACATTTGTCATTTGACATCTTTGATATTTGCCATCTTGAAATTTGTCATTTTTGACATTTTTCATGGTGACACTTTTCATTTTTGACATTTAGCATTGTGACATTTGTCATTTGACATCTTTGACATTTGCCATCTTGAAATTTTTCATTTTTGACATTTAGCATTGTGACATTTGTTATTTGACATCTTTGATATTTGCCATCTTGAAATTTGTCATTTTTGACATTTTTCATGGTGACACTTATCATTTTTGACATTTAGCATTGTGACATTTGTCATTTGACATCTTTGACATTTACCATCTTGAAATTTGTCATTTTTGACATTTAGCATTGTGACATTTGTCAGTTTTGACATTTGCTATCTTGAAATTTGTCATTTTTGACATTTTTCATGGTGACACTTTTCATTTTTGACATTTAGCATTGTGACATTTGTCGTTTGACATCTTTGACATTTGCCATCTTGAAATTTGTCATTTTAGACATTTAGCATTGTGACATTTGTCATTTGACATCTTGGACATTTGTCATCTTAAAATTTGTCATTTTTGACATTTTTTATAGTGACACTTATCATTTTTGACATTTAGCATTGTGACATTTGTCAGTTTTGACATTTGCCATCTTGAAATTTGTCATTTGTGACATTTTTTATGGTGACACTTTTCATTTTTGACATTTAGCATTGTGACATTTGTCATTTGACATCTTTGACATTTGCCATCTTGAAATTTGTTATTTTTGACATTTTTCATGGTGACACTTTTCATTTTTGACATTTAGCATTGTGACATTTGTCATTTGACATCTTTGACATTTGCCATCTTAAAATTTGTCATTTTTGACACTTTTCATGGTGACACTTTTCATTTTTGACATTTAGCATTGTGACATATGTCATTTGACATCTTTGACATTTGCCATCTTGAAATTTGTTATTTTTGACATTTTTCATGGTGACACTTTTCATTTTTGACATTTAGCATTGTGACATTTGTCATTTGACATCTTTGACATTTGCCATCTTGAAATTTGTCATTTTTGACATTTTTCATGTTGACACTTTTCATTTTTGACATTTAGCATTGTGACATTTGTCATTTGACATCTTTGACATTCGCCATCTTAAAATTTGTCATTTTTGACATTTAGCATTGTGACATTTGTCATTTGACATCTTTGATATTTGCCATCTTGAAATTTGTCATTTTTGACATTTTTCATGGTGACACTTTTCATTTTTGACATTTAGCATTGTGACATTTGTCATTAGACATCTTTGACATTTGCCATCTTGAAATTTGTCATTTTTGACATTTTTCATGGTGACACTTTTCATTTTTGACATTTAGCATTGTGACATTTGTCATTTGACATCTTTGATATTTGCCATCTTGAAATTTGTCATTTTTGACATTTTTCATGGTGACACTTTTCATTTTTGACATTTAGCATTGTGACATTTGTCATTTGACATCTTTGACATTTGCCCTCTTGAAATTTGTTATTTTTGACATTTTTCATGGTGACACTTTTCATTTTTGACATTTAGCATTGTGACATTTGTCGTTTGACATCTTTGACATTTGCCATCTTGAAATTTGTCATTTTTGACATTTTTCATGGTGACACTTTTCATTTTTGACATTTAGCATTGTGAGATTTGTCATTTGACATCTTTGACATTTGCCATCTTGAAATTTGTTATTTTTGACATTTTTCATGGTGACACTTTTCATTTTTGACATTTAGCATTGTGACATTTGTCATTTGACATCTTTGACATTTGCCATCTTGAAATTTGTCATTTTTGACATTTTTCATGGTGACACTTTTCATTTTTGACATTTAGCATTGTGACATTTGTCATTTGACATCTTTGACATTTGCCATCTTGAAATTTGTCATTTTTGATATTTTTCATAGTGACACTTTTCATTTTTGACATTTAGCATTGTGACATTTGTCATTTGACATCTTTGATATTTGCCATCTTGAAATTTGTCATTTTTGACATTTTTTATGGTGACACTTTTCATTTTTGACATTTAGCATTGTGACATTTGTCATTTGACATCTTTAACATTTGCCCTCTTGAAATTTGTTATTTTTGACATTTTTCGTGGTGACACTTTTTATTTTTGACATTTAGCATTGTGACATTTGTCGTTTGACATCTTTGACATTTGCCATCTTGAAATTTGTCATTTTTGACATTTTTCATGGTGACACTTTTCATTTTTGACATTTAGCATTGTGACATTTGTCATTTGACATCTTTGACATTTGCCATCTTGAAATTTGTTATTTTTGACATTTTTCATTGTGACACTTTTCATTTTTGACATTAAGCATTGTGACATTTGTCATTTGACATCTTGAAATTTGTCATTTTTGACATTTTTCATGGTGACACTTTTCATTTTTGACATTTAGCATTGTGACATTTGTCATTTGACATCTTTGACATTTGCCATCTTGAAATTTGTCATTTTTGACATTTAGCATTGTGACATTTGTCATTTGACATCTTTGATATTTGCCATCTTGAAATTTGTCATTTTTGACATTTTTCATGGTGACACTTTTCATTTTTGACATTTAGCATTGTGACATTTGTCATTTGACATCTTTGACATTTACCATCTTGAAATTTGTCATTTTTGACATTTAGCATTGTGACATTTGTCAGTTTTGATATTTGCCATCTTAAAATTTGTCATTTTTGACATTTTTCATGGTGACACTTTTCATTTTTAACATTTAGCATTGTGACATTTGTCATTTGACATCTTTGACATTTGCCCTTTTGAAATTTGTTATTTTTGACATTTTTCATGGTGACACTTTTCATTTTTGACATTTAGCATTGTGACATTTGTCGTTTGACATCTTTGACATTTGCCATCTTGAAATTTGTCATTTTTGACATTTTTCATGGTGACACTTTTCATTTTTGACATTTAGCATTGTGACATTTGTCATTTGACATCTTTGACATTTGCCATCTAAAAATTTGTTATTTTTGACATTTTTCATGGTGACACTTTTCATTTTTGACATTTAGCATTGTCACATTTGTCATTTGACATCTTTGACAGTTGCCATCTTGAAATTTCTCATTTTTGACATTTTTCATGGTGACACTTTTCATTTTTGACATTTAGCATTGTGACATTTGTCAGTTGTGACATTTGCCATCTTGAAATTTGTCATTTTTGACATTTTTCATAGTGACACATTTCATTTTTGACATTTAGCATTGTGACATTTGTCATTTGACATCTTTGACATTTGCCATCTTGAAATTTGTTATTTTTGACATTTTTCATGGTGACACTTTTCATTTTTGACATTTAGCATTGTGACATTTGTCATTTGACATCTTCGATATTTGCCATCTTGAAATTTGTCATTTCTGACATTTTTCATGGTGACACTTTTCATTTTTGACATTTAGCATTGTGACATTTGTCATTTGACATCTTTGACATTTGCCATCTTGAAATTTGTTATTTGTGACATTTTTCATGGTGACACTTTTCATTTTTGACATTTAGCATTGTGACATTTGTCATTTGACATCTTTGACATTTGCCATCTTGAAATTTGTCATTTTTGACATTTTTCATGGTGACACTTTTCATTTTTGACATTTAGCATTGTGACATTTGTCATTTGACATCTTTGACATTTGCCATCTTGAAATTTGTCATTTTTGACATTTAGCATTGTGACATTTGTCATTTGACATCTTGGACATTTGCTATCTTGAAATTTGTCATTTTTGACATTTTTCATGGTGACACTTATCATTTTTGACATTTAGCATTGTGAAATTTGTCATTTTTGACATTTTTCATGGTGACACTTTTCATTTTTAACATTTAGCATTGTCATTTGACACCTTTAACATTTGCCATCTTGAAATTTGTTATTTTTGACATTTTTCATGGTGACACTTTTCATTTTTGACATTTAGCATTGTTACATTTGTCATTTGACATCTTTGACATTTGCCATCTTGAAATTTGTCATTTTTGACATTTTTCATGGTGACACTTTTCATTTTTGACATTTAGCATTGTGACATTTGTCATTTGACATCTTTGACATTTGCCATTTTGAAATTTGTTATTTTTGACATTTTTCATGGTGACACTTTTTATTTTTGACATTTAGCATTGTGACATTTGTCATTTGACATCTTTGACATTTGCCATCTTGAAATTTGTCATTTTTGACATTTTTCATGGTGACACTTTTCATTTTTGACATTTAGCATTGTGATATTTGTCATTTGACATCTTTGACATTTGCCATCTTGAAATTTGTCATTTTTGACATTTAGCATTGTGACATTTGTCATTTGACATCTTGGATATTTGCCATCCTGAAATTTGTCATTTTTGACATTTTTCATAGTGACACTTATCATTTTGGACATTTAGCATTGTGACATTTGTCAGTTTTGACATTTGCCATCTTAAAATTTGTCATTTTTGACATTTTTTATGGTGACACTTTTCATTTTTGACATTTAGCATTGTGACATTTGTCATTTGACATCTTTGACATTTGCCATCTTGAAATTTGTTATTTTTGACATTTTTCATGGTGACACTTTTCATTTTTGACATTTAGCATTGTGACATTTGTCATTTGACATCTTTGACATTTGTCATCTTGAAATTTGTCATTTTTGACACTTTTCATGGTGACACTTTTCATTTTTGACATTTAGCATTGTGACATATGTCATTTGACATCTTTGACATTTGCCATCTTGAAATTTGTTATTTTTGACATTTTTCATGGTGACACTTTTCATTTTTGGCATTTAGCATTGTGACATTTGTCATTTGACATCTTTGACATTTGCCATCTTGAAATTTGTCATTTTTGACATCTTTCATGGTGACACTTTTCATTTTTGACATTTAGCATTGTGACATTTGTCATTTGACATCTTTGACATTTGCCATCTTGAAATTTGTCATTTTTGACATTTAGCATTGTGACATTTGTCATTTGACATCTTTGATATTTGCCATCTTGAAATTTGTCATTTTTGACATTTTTCATGGTGACACTTTTCATTTTTGACATTTAGCATTGTGACATTTGTCATTTGACATCTTTGACATTTGCCATCTTGAAATTTGTCATTTTTGACATTTTTCATGGTGACACTTTTCATTTTTGACATTTAGCATTGTGACATTTGTCATTTGACATCTTTGATATTTGCCATCTTAAAATTTGTCATTTTTGACATTTTTCATGGTGACACTTTTCATTTTTGACATTTAGCATTGTGACATTTGTCATTTGACATCTTTGACATTTGCCCTCTTGAAATTTGTTATTTTTGACATTTTTCATGGTGACACTTTTCATTTTTGACATTTAGCATTGTGACATTTGTCGTTTGACATCTTTGACATTTGCCATCTTGAAATTTGTCAATTTTGACATTTTTCATGGTGACACTTTTCATTTTTGACATTTAGCATTGTGACATTTGTCATTTGACATCTTTGACATTTGCCCTCTTGAAATTTGTTATTTTTGACATTTTTCATGGTGACACTTTTCATTTTTGACATTTAGCATTGTGACATTTGTCGTTTGACATCTTTGACATTTGCCATCTTGAAATTTGTCAATTTTGACATTTTTCATGGTGACACTTTTCATTTTTGACATTTAGCATTGTGACATTTGTCATTTGACATCTTTGACATTTGCCATCTTGAAATTTGTTATTTTTGACATTTTTCATGGTGACACTTTTCATTTTTGACATTTAGCATTGTGACATTTGTCATTTGACATCTTTGACATTGGCCATCTTGAAATTTGTCATTTTTGACATTTAGCATTGTGACATTTGTCATTTGACATCTTTGATATTTGCCATCTTGAAATTTGTCATTTTTGACATTTTTCATGGTGACACTTTTCATTTTTGACATTTAGCATTGTGACATTTGTCATTTGACATCTTTGACATTTGCCATCTTGAAATTTGTCATTTTTGACATTTTTCATGGTGACACTTTTCATTTTTGACATTTAGCATTGTGACATTTGTCATTTGACATCTTTGATATTTGCCATCTTAAAATTTGTCATTTTTGACATTTTTCATGGTGACACTTTTCATTTTTGACATTTAGCATTGTGACATTTGTCATTTGACATCTTTGACATTTGCCCTCTTGAAATTTGTTATTTTTGACATTTTTCATGGCGACACTTTTCATTTTTGACATTTAGCATTGTGACATTTGTCATTTGACATCTTTAATATTTGCCATCTTAAAATTTGTCATTTTTGACATTTTTCATGGTGACACTTTTCATTTTTGACATTTAGCATTGTGACATTTGTCATTAGACATCTTTGACATTTGCCATCTTGAAATTTGTCATTTTTGACATTTTTCATGGTGACACTTTTCATTTTTGACATTTAGCATTGTGACATTTGTCATTAGACATCTTTGACATTTGCCATCTTGAAATTTGTCATTTTTGACATTTTTCATGGTGACACTTTTCATTTTTGACATTTAGCATTGTGACATTTGTCATCTGACATCTTTGATATTTGCCATCTTGAAATTTGTCATTTTTGACATTTTTCATGGTGACACTTTTCATTTTTGACATTTAGCATTGTGACATTTGTCATTTGACATCTTTGACATTTGCCCTCTTGAAATTTGTTATTTTTGACATTTTTCATGGTGACACTTTTCATTTTTGACATTTAGCATTGTGACATTTGTCGTTTGACATCTTTGACATTTGCCATCTTGAAATTTGTCATTTTTGACATTTTTCATGGTGACACTTTTCATTTTTGACATTTAGCATTGTGAGATTTGTCATTTGACATCTTTGACATTTGCCATCTTGAAATTTGTTATTTTTGACATTTTTCATGGTGACACTTTTCATTTTTGACATTTAGCATTGTGACATTTGTCATTTGACATCTTTGACATTTGCCATCTTGAAATTTGTCATTTTTGACATTTTTCATGGTGACACTTTTCATTTTTGACATGTAGCATTGTGACATTTGTCATTTGACATCTTTGACATTTGCCATCTTGAAATTTGTCATTTTTGATATTTTTCATAGTGACACTTTTCATTTTTGACATTTAGCATTGTGACATTTGTCATTTGACATCTTTGATATTTGCCATCTTGAAATTTGTCATTTTTGACATTTTTTATGGTGACACTTTTCATTTTTGACATTTAGCATTGTGACATTTGTCATTTGACATCTTTAACATTTGCCTTCTTGAAATTTGTTATTTTTGACATTTTTCGTGGTGACACTTTTTATTTTTGACATTTAGCATTGTGACATTTGTCGTTTGACATCTTTGACATTTGCCATCTTGAAATTTGTCATTTTTGACATTTTTCATAGTGACACTTTTCATTTTTGACATTTAGCATTGTGACATTTGTCATTTGACATCTTTGACATTTGCCATCTTGAAATTTGTTATTTTTGACATTTTTCATGGTGACACTTTTCATTTTTGACATTTAGCATTGTGACATTTGTCATTTGACATCTTTGACATTTGCCATCTTGAAATTTGTCATTTTTGACATTTTTCATGGTGACACTTTTCATTTTTGACATTTAGCATTGTGACATTTGTCATTTGACATCTTTGACATTTGCCATCTTGAAATTTGTCATTTTTGACATTTAGCATTGTGACATTTGTCATTTGACATCTTTGATATTTGCCATCTTGAAATTTGTCATTTTTGACATTTTTCATGGTGACACTTTTCATTTTTGACATTTAGTATTGTGACATTTGTCATTTGACATCTTTGACATTTACCATCTTGAAATTTGTCATTTTTGACATTTAGCATTGTGACATTTGTCAGTTTTGACATTTGCTATATTGAAATTTGTCATTTTTGACATTTTTTATGGTGACACTTTTCATTTTTGACATTTAGCATTGTGACATTTGTCATTTGACATCTTTGACATTTGCCATCTTGAAATTTGTTATTTTTGACATTTTTATGGTGACACTTTTCATTTTTGACATTTAGCATTGTGACATTTGTCATTTGACATCTTTGACATTTGACATCTTAAAATTTGTCATTTTTGACACTTTTCATGGTGACACTTTTCATTTTTGACATTTAGCATTGTGACATATGTCATTTGACATCTTTGACATTTGCCATCTTGAAATTTGTTATTTTTGACATTTTTCATGGTGACACTTTTCATTTTTGACATTTAGCATTGTGACATTTGTCATTTGACATCTTTGACATTTGCCATCTTGAAATTTGTCATTTTTGACATTTTTCATGTTGACACTTTACATTTTTGACATTTGTCATTTGACATCTTTGACATTTGCCATCTTGAAATTTGTCATTTTTGACATTTAGCATTGTGACATTTGTCATTTGACATCTTTGATATTTGCCATCTTGAAATTTGTCATTTTTGACATTTTTCATGGTGACACTTTTCATTTTTGACATTTAGCATTGTGACATTTGTCATTAGACATCTTTGACATTTGCCATCTTGAAATTTGTCATTTTTGACATTTTTCATGGTGACACTTTTCATTTTTGACATTTAGCATTGTGACATTTGTCATTTGACATCTTTGACATTTGCCATCTTGAAATTTGTCATTTTTGACATTTTTTATGGTGACACTTTTCATTTTTGACATTTAGCATTGTGACATTTGTCATTTGACATCTTTGACATTTGCCATCTTGAAATTTGTTATTTTTGACATTTTTCATGGTGACACTTTTCATTTTTGACATTTAGCATTGTGACATTTGTCATTTGACATCTTTGATATTTGCCATCTTGAAATTTGTCATTTTTGACATTTTTCATGGTGACACTTTTCATTTTTGACATTTAGCATTGTGACATTTGTCATTTGACATCTTTGACATTTGCCATCTTGAAATTTGTCATTTTTGACATTTAGCATTGTGACATTTGTCATTTGACATCTTTGATATTTGCCATCTTGAAATTTGTCATTTTTGACATTTTTCATGGTGACACTTATCATTTTTGACATTTAGCATTGTGACATTTGTCATTTGACATCTTTGACATTTACCATCTTGAAATTTGTCATTTTTGACATTTAGCATTGTGACATTTGTCAGTTTTGACATTTGCTATCTTGAAATTTGTCATTTTTGACATTTTTCATGGTGACACTTTTCATTTTTGACATTTAGCATTGTGACATTTGTCGTTTGACATCTTTGACATTTGCCATCTTGAAATTTGTCATTTTAGACATTTAGCATTGTGACATTTGTCATTTGACATCTTGGACATTTGTCATCTTAAAATTTGTCATTTTTGACATTTTTTATAGTGACACTTATCATTTTTGACATTTAGCATTGTGACATTTGTCAGTTTTGACATTTGCCATCTTGAAATTTGTCATTTGTGACATTTTTTATGGTGACACTTTTCATTTTTGACATTTAGCATTGTGACATTTGTCATTTGACATCTTTGACATTTGCCATCTTGAAATTTGTTATTTTTGACATTTTTCATGGTGACACTTTTCATTTTTGACATTTAGCATTGTGACATTTGTCATTTGACATCTTTGACATTTGCCATCTTAAAATTTGTCATTTTTGACACTTTTCATGGTGACACTTTTCATTTTTGACATTTAGCATTGTGACATATGTCATTTGACATCTTTGACATTTGCCATCTTGAAATTTGTTATTTTTGACATTTTTCATGGTGACACTTTTCATTTTTGACATTTAGCATTGTGACATTTGTCATTTGACATCTTTGACATTTGCCATCTTGAAATTTGTCATTTTTGACATTTTTCATGTTGACACTTTTCATTTTTGACATTTAGCATTGTGACATTTGTCATTTGACATCTTTGACATTCGCCATCTTAAAATTTGTCATTTTTGACATTTAGCATTGTGACATTTGTCATTTGACATCTTTGATATTTGCCATCTTGAAATTTGTCATTTTTGACATTTTTCATGGTGACACTTTTCATTTTTGACATTTAGCATTGTGACATTTGTCATTAGACATCTTTGACATTTGCCATCTTGAAATTTGTCATTTTTGACATTTTTCATGGTGACACTTTTCATTTTTGACATTTAGCATTGTGACATTTGTCATTTGACATCTTTGATATTTGCCATCTTGAAATTTGTCATTTTTGACATTTTTCATGGTGACACTTTTCATTTTTGACATTTAGCATTGTGACATTTGTCATTTGACATCTTTGACATTTGCCCTCTTGAAATTTGTTATTTTTGACATTTTTCATGGTGACACTTTTCATTTTTGACATTTAGCATTGTG
This sequence comes from Altica lythri, assembly GCA_964028335.1. NCBI lineage: Eukaryota > Metazoa > Arthropoda > Insecta > Coleoptera > Chrysomelidae > Altica > Altica lythri. The sequence continues at coordinate 6,022 of CAXIIO010000668.1, read as the reverse complement.
ACATTTGTCGTTTGACATCTTTGACATTTGCCATCTTGAAATTTGTCATTTTTGACATTTTTCATGGTGACACTTTTCATTTTTGACATTTAGCATTGTGAGATTTGTCATTTGACATCTTTGACATTTGCCATCTTGAAATTTGTTATTTTTGACATTTTTCATGGTGACACTTTTCATTTTTGACATTTAGCATTGTGACATTTGTCATTTGACATCTTTGACATTTGCCATCTTGAAATTTGTCATTTTTGACATTTTTCATGGTGACACTTTTCATTTTTGACATTTAGCATTGTGACATTTGTCATTTGACATCTTTGACATTTGCCATCTTGAAATTTGTCATTTTTGATATTTTTCATAGTGACACTTTTCATTTTTGACATTTAGCATTGTGACATTTGTCATTTGACATCTTTGATATTTGCCATCTTGAAATTTGTCATTTTTGACATTTTTTATGGTGACACTTTTCATTTTTGACATTTAGCATTGTGACATTTGTCATTTGACATCTTTAACATTTGCCCTCTTGAAATTTGTTATTTTTGACATTTTTCGTGGTGACACTTTTTATTTTTGACATTTAGCATTGTGACATTTGTCGTTTGACATCTTTGACATTTGCCATCTTGAAATTTGTCATTTTTGACATTTTTCATGGTGACACTTTTCATTTTTGACATTTAGCATTGTGACATTTGTCATTTGACATCTTTGACATTTGCCATCTTGAAATTTGTTATTTTTGACATTTTTCATTGTGACACTTTTCATTTTTGACATTAAGCATTGTGACATTTGTCATTTGACATCTTGAAATTTGTCATTTTTAACATTTTTCATGGTGACACTTTTCATTTTTGACATTTAGCATTGTGACATTTGTCATTTGACATCTTTGACATTTGCCATCTTGAAATTTGTCATTTTTGACATTTAGCATTGTGACATTTGTCATTTGACATCTTTGATATTTGCCATCTTGAAATTTGTCATTTTTGACATTTTTCATGGTGACACTTTTCATTTTTGACATTTAGCATTGTGACATTTGTCATTTGACATCTTTGACATTTACCATCTTGAAATTTGTCATTTTTGACATTTAGCATTGTGACATTTGTCAGTTTTGATATTTGCCATCTTAAAATTTGTCATTTTTGACATTTTTCATGGTGACACTTTTCATTTTTAACATTTAGCATTGTGACATTTGTCATTTGACATCTTTGACATTTGCCCTTTTGAAATTTGTTATTTTTGACATTTTTCATGGTGACACTTTTCATTTTTGACATTTAGCATTGTGACATTTGTCGTTTGACATCTTTGACATTTGCCATCTTGAAATTTGTCATTTTTGACATTTTTCATGGTGACACTTTTCATTTTTGACATTTAGCATTGTGACATTTGTCATTTGACATCTTTGACATTTGCCATCTAAAAATTTGTTATTTTTGACATTTTTCATGGTGACACTTTTCATTTTTGACATTTAGCATTGTCACATTTGTCATTTGACATCTTTGACAGTTGCCATCTTGAAATTTCTCATTTTTGACATTTTTCATGGTGACACTTTTCATTTTTGACATTTAGCATTGTGACATTTGTCAGTTGTGACATTTGCCATCTTGAAATTTGTCATTTTTGACATTTTTCATAGTGACACATTTCATTTTTGACATTTAGCATTGTGACATTTGTCATTTGACATCTTTGACATTTGCCATCTTGAAATTTGTTATTTTTGACATTTTTCATGGTGACACTTTTCATTTTTGACATTTAGCATTGTGACATTTGTCATTTGACATCTTCGATATTTGCCATCTTGAAATTTGTCATTTCTGACATTTTTCATGGTGACACTTTTCATTTTTGACATTTAGCATTGTGACATTTGTCATTTGACATCTTTGACATTTGCCATCTTGAAATTTGTTATTTTTGACATTTTTCATGGTGACACTTTTCATTTTTGACATGTAGCATTGTGACATTTGTCATTTGACATCTTTGACATTTGCCATCTTGAAATTTGTCATTTTTGACATTTTTCATGGTGACACTTTTCATTTTTGACATTTAGCATTGTGACATTTGTCATTTGACATCTTTGACATTTGCCATCTTGAAATTTGTCATTTTTGACATTTAGCATTGTGACATTTGTCATTTGACATCTTGGACATTTGCTATCTTGAAATTTGTCATTTTTGACATTTTTCATGGTGACACTTATCATTTTTGACATTTAGCATTGTGACATTTGTCAGTTTTGACATTTGCCATCTTGAAATTTGTCATTTTTGACATTTTTCATGGTGACACTTTTCATTTTTAACATTTAGCATTGTCATTTGACACCTTTAACATTTGCCATCTTGAAATTTGTTATTTTTGACATTTTTCATGGTGACACTTTTCATTTTTGACATTTAGCATTGTTACATTTGTCATTTGACATCTTTGACATTTGCCATCTTGAAATTTGTCATTTTTGACATTTTTCATGGTGACACTTTTCATTTTTGACATTTAGCATTGTGACATTTGTCATTTGACATCTTTGACATTTGCCATTTTGAAATTTGTTATTTTTGACATTTTTCATGGTGACACTTTTTATTTTTGACATTTAGCATTGTGACATTTGTCATTTGACATCTTTGACATTTGCCATCTTGAAATTTGTCATTTTTGACATTTTTCATGGTGACACTTTTCATTTTTGACATTTAGCATTGTGATATTTGTCATTTGACATCTTTGACATTTGCCATCTTGAAATTTGTCATTTTTGACATTTAGCATTGTGACATTTGTCATTTGACATCTTGGATATTTGCCATCCTGAAATTTGTCATTTTTGACATTTTTCATAGTGACACTTATCATTTTGGACATTTAGCATTGTGACATTTGTCAGTTTTGACATTTGCCATCTTAAAATTTGTCATTTTTGACATTTTTTATGGTGACACTTTTCATTTTTGACATTTAGCATTGTGACATTTGTCATTTGACATCTTTGACATTTGCCATCTTGAAATTTGTTATTTTTGACATTTTTCATGGTGACACTTTTCATTTTTGACATTTAGCATTGTGACATTTGTCATTTGACATCTTTGACATTTGTCATCTTGAAATTTGTCATTTTTGACACTTTTCATGGTGACACTTTTCATTTTTGACATTTAGCATTGTGACATATGTCATTTGACATCTTTGACATTTGCCATCTTGAAATTTGTTATTTTTGACATTTTTCATGGTGACACTTTTCATTTTTGGCATTTAGCATTGTGACATTTGTCATTTGACATCTTTGACATTTGCCATCTTGAAATTTGTCATTTTTGACATCTTTCATGGTGACACTTTTCATTTTTGACATTTAGCATTGTGACATTTGTCATTTGACATCTTTGACATTTGCCATCTTGAAATTTGTCATTTTTGACATTTAGCATTGTGACATTTGTCATTTGACATCTTTGATATTTGCCATCTTGAAATTTGTCATTTTTGACATTTTTCATGGTGACACTTTTCATTTTTGACATTTAGCATTGTGACATTTGTCATTTGACATCTTTGACATTTGCCATCTTGAAATTTGTCATTTTTGACATTTTTCATGGTGACACTTTTCATTTTTGACATTTAGCATTGTGACATTTGTCATTTGACATCTTTGATATTTGCCATCTTAAAATTTGTCATTTTTGACATTTTTCATGGTGACACTTTTCATTTTTGACATTTAGCATTGTGACATTTGTCATTTGACATCTTTGACATTTGCCCTCTTGAAATTTGTTATTTTTGACATTTTTCATGGTGACACTTTTCATTTTTGACATTTAGCATTGTGACATTTGTCGTTTGACATCTTTGACATTTGCCATCTTGAAATTTGTCAATTTTGACATTTTTCATGGTGACACTTTTCATTTTTGACATTTAGCATTGTGACATTTGTCATTTGACATCTTTGACATTTGCCCTCTTGAAATTTGTTATTTTTGACATTTTTCATGGTGACACTTTTCATTTTTGACATTTAGCATTGTGACATTTGTCGTTTGACATCTTTGACATTTGCCATCTTGAAATTTGTCAATTTTGACATTTTTCATGGTGACACTTTTTATTTTTGACATTTAGCATTGTGACATTTGTCATTTGACATCTTTGACATTTGCCATCTTGAAATTTGTTATTTTTGACATTTTTCATGGTGACACTTTTCATTTTTGACATTTAGCATTGTGACATTTGTCATTTGACATCTTTGACATTGGCCATCTTGAAATTTGTCATTTTTGACATTTAGCATTGTGACATTTGTCATTTGACATCTTTGATATTTGCCATCTTGAAATTTGTCATTTTTGACATTTTTCATGGTGACACTTTTCATTTTTGACATTTAGCATTGTGACATTTGTCATTTGACATCTTTGACATTTGCCATCTTGAAATTTGTCATTTTTGACATTTTTCATGGTGACACTTTTCATTTTTGACATTTAGCATTGTGACATTTGTCATTTGACATCTTTGATATTTGCCATCTTAAAATTTGTCATTTTTGACATTTTTCATGGTGACACTTTTCATTTTTGACATTTAGCATTGTGACATTTGTCATTTGACATCTTTGACATTTGCCCTCTTGAAATTTGTTATTTTTGACATTTTTCATGGCGACACTTTTCATTTTTGACATTTAGCATTGTGACATTTGTCATTTGACATCTTTAATATTTGCCATCTTAAAATTTGTCATTTTTGACATTTTTCATGGTGACACTTTTCATTTTTGACATTTAGCATTGTGACATTTGTCATTTGACATCTTTGACATTTGCCCTCTTGAAATTTGTTATTTTTGACATTTTTCATGGTGACACTTTTCATTTTTGACATTTAGCATTGTGACATTTGTCGTTTGACATCTTTGACATTTGCCATCTTGAAATTTGTCAATTTTGACATTTTTCATGGTGACACTTTTCATTTTTGACATTTAGCATTGTGACATTTGTCATTTGACATCTTTGACATTTGCCATCTTGAAATTTGTTATTTTTGACATTTTTCATGGTGACACTTTTCATTTTTGACATTTAGCATTGTGACATTTGTCATTTGACATCTTTGACATTGGCCATCTTGAAATTTGTCATTTTTGACATTTAGCATTGTGACATTTGTCATTTGACATCTTTGATATTTGCCATCTTGAAATTTGTCATTTTTGACATTTTTCATGGTAACACTTTTCATTTTTGACATTTAGCATTGTGACATTTGTCATTTGACATCTTTGACATTAACCATCTTGAAATTTGTCATTTTTGACATTTAGCATTGTGACATTTGTCAGTTTTGATATTTGTCATCTTGAAATTTGTCATTTTTGACATTTTTCATGGTGACACTTTTCATTTTTGACATTTAGCATTGTGACATTTGTCATTTGACATCTTTGACATTTGCCCTCTTGAAATTTGTTATTTTTGACATTTTTCATGGTGACACTTTTCATTTTTGACATTTAGCATTGTGACATTTGTCGTTTGACATCTTTGACATTTGCCATCTTGAAATTTGTCATTTTTGACATTTTTCATGGTGACACTTTTCATTTTTGACATTTAGCAGTGTGACATTTGTCATTTGAAATCTTCGATATTTGCCATCTTGAAATTTGTCATTTCTGACATTTTTCATGGTGACACTTTTCATTTTTGACATTTAGCATTGTGACATTTGTCATTTGATATCTTTGACATTTGCCATCCTGAAATTTGTTATTTTTGACATTTTTCATTTTTGACATTTAGCATTGTGACATTTGTCATTTGACATCTTAGACATTTGCCATCTTGAAATTTGTCATTTTTGACAATTTTCAGTTTTGACATTTAGCATTGTGACATTTGTCATTTGACATCTTTGACATTTGCCATCTTGAAATTTGTCATTTTTGACATTT